>SCHK01433555.1:0-17483 GCA_004124795.1 Poropuntius huangchuchieni | reverse complement strand
AAAAACACATGAAAGTTTAAAAAAAAGCAAGCAAGAAACAATTACTTTTACAACAACATCTCTAATTCTATGGATTTAACCAGTTTTACATTCACTAGAGTAACTAGTAAAATTAAGCTTCAGAAACATTCATAAGGCTGTAAGTCCTGGATTATTAGAGTAACATTCAGTGTTATGATTTATGCTATTACACCAGGAAAAAGATTCTCCTCAAATGCTTGTTTCAAGATCTGTTCGTTTGAAGAGACACTTGATCATAGAACATCATAAAAACACATAGAACATCCACGGTAATGCTATCAGACCATGAGCTATTGATTTCGTCTCTCATTAGTGATTTTTTATTAGTGACGCTTCATTAGGTTGCTGTTGCAGTGATTTGAGTTGCATAGGTGAGTGTGAAAAGATCAATATACAATGATCATATCACGAGGAGTCACATTTTACTCAACCAGAAATAATTCATTGTATATAAAAAGCATAGGCCTACTGTAACTTTCAGAACTCAAAGCTTCCTCTTTAAACTACACTGCAAAATATCTCATTCTGAACCAATGCAACTTCCTGGTGTCAGACAAGTGAAATCATCATCATGCCTGTCTACATCTCAATGAAACCTGTTCAGTCTTCAAAAATATGGCTCATCCCACTGTGCACAGTCATGCAATAAGGATGAAAAACGACTGTCAACAGCAGAAAACCTAACAATAAGAGTAAATCTGTCAAACGCTGTGCTGCCTCTGCTCCAGATCATTTCAGTCTGATCTGAAGAGTCTGAAAGGAACATTTCAGCACAGATTGTGAAGATGTGAAGCAGCTGTTTTTGAAGGACCATTTTTTAGCTGGTGAAAATACTAGCTTCCTAATCATTTTGGCCAACACTGTACATAGCCTACATAAATGTATATGAGAAAGATATCTCAACAATTATGAACAAATCTGTAAAAGACAATAATAAAAATTAATCTTAGAATTTTATATTTTGTGCCAACTAAATTAGGAAATGTTTCCTTTTATTCCCTTAACAAATTGCATAACGCATAATCATCCTGCACATGCTATCTAATGTTCTCTAAATATCTTACAATTTATCCTTAAGGGGTCATCTTCTCCCATTCTATTACCCTGTAGTTCGTTATTTATTATGAGAAAATTCCGTTTTGCCTACATTATAGCGAGCACATTTCCCCACTAGACTAATAAAACATGCAATCACCCACAGTGTTGAGCAGCTAACGGTCCTCACGAGGAAAACAGCTTATTAAACAGGCTCAATAATGTGCTGATGAAAATCTAAAAATGCGGAAACTTTATACGAGAGTTAGGGGGCAGAGAAAAACAAATGTGTGTTTTGCAATGCTATCTTTCTCAGACTGACACACACTGTACTGTAAACGAGACCACTATTTTGTGCTCGGTGAGTATTCAGTGCAGTCGTGTGCTGCAGAGGGGCGGAGCTTGTGATTGTGTAGACGACCTGAAGGAAGACCGCGCGTGTGAGTTTGCAGGAAAAACAGTGCTGTCAGGTGCTGCTGACGGGAGGAGAGAGATGCTGACGGCCGGGTGAAGATTCTGTTCACTTCCGCTGGGTTTGAGTGAGAAATGCAATACTCAAATCACCACTCTTTAACCTCAACCTTTAACCAAAAGAGACTGGAATATCCTAATGCATCACGTGTATTTATGTTTCTCTGCGTAGAAAACATTTTTTCTCCTCCAGCATACACAAACACACCCGCACGTATCGTGTAGTACTATCTGTCTTACATCCCCGTTCGTTTGCTCGGGTAATCGAGCTGTGTTGTGTTCCTCTGCGCTGTGTGTTGTCTCAGGCGCTGACTCAGCATCTCTGCAGCCTGCTATTGGCTCGCAGCCTGGGTCGAAGCAGCAACGGCGCACTGTCTAAGCACCCAAAAGCATGACTGTGCAATTTTATAACCGGCAAAAAGCAACTTTGTAGGGCCTTACAATTACATTCTAGCGTCTAGTGTTCCACTGCGGCAGGCGATTCCCTATCACGAAATCAACAGGACATATGAGACGGATGAGATAGCTACTAGAGAGGATGCACAAACAGCTAGATCAACATATTATACATAGACTATTAGAATATGTACAAAATTCAAGCAGTCACGTCCCGCATTTTATCATTTATCCGTTTATTCTATTATATTATAGGCTATTCTATATATTCTGTAAGCCATTATATTTTTTAATGCTTATTATGAATGTAATTTTATAGACTAGCTGAATATTAATTCAAAGACTATTTGTACTTTAAAAAATACTGTCAAACATGGATATTTAAACTAAAAGTCAATGCATGCTTGCTGTTGTATTTATTTATTTATTTATTCATTATTTTATTACTTATAAACTTATACTAAACTTATAGTGTGTGTGTATGTATGTACATTTATTTATTTATTTATTATATATGTTTCCATTAAATTTGGATGTGAGCATCCCTGTCATTAGCAGCAGGCCACTTTCCTCCCTTGATTGTCAGGTTCATATTTTCTATTGATTATCTATAATTTGTATTGATCAAGTTCCTTTGCGAAAGCTTCTCGTAACTTCTTACATATGTGTACTGTATTTCCCATCATGCCTCACTGCTGCCAGTATGCGTGCTGATTTTACTCATCATGGCTGTTATCTGGTTAAATTATTTAAGTGTATGGTAAACTGCCGTTTTATTGGGTTAGTCTTATTATCATCATAGAGATCTGCACCTGCTAAACTTCTTTTAATATACATTTTCATTAGTACTCAAGATGTGTTTTGATCCTCTGGGAACTTCCTTATGAGGAAGATGTAATTATTATCTTAGGAAGATTTTTGGTCGTTTATTATGCATTGGAGTGAAAAGACTCCCGTGTGATCTGTAAAATTAATTAGAAAACTTCTTGTAACCTTGGTACTTTGCTGCATTATTGAACCTTCCTGACAACAGAGGCCAAATCCTCAGTGCATCAGGCTCTGTCTTGGCATGTGCACCGATTCAAGAGTGTCAGTGGCTAGTAAAGCAAAATATTTTTAATAAAGTGATCAGTTAAAGAGGTAAATGTTAATATCTTAACAGGTTATCTATAAATATTACATTGCATTTTAGCTAACATCTTTATTAAAAAAAAGCAATAGGTCTGTCTTTAATAGTCAGTGCAGTATGGATTTGTTTATTTCATTGGTATATTCATTTATATAATTAGCACTTTTATATTTCATTTATAATTATAATGCATGCTGTTTTATGAGTGCACATTAATTCACAGACTAAATAAAATATGTAATAAAATTATATATGATAAAATTATTACATATATAACAAAATTACATATTACACAATTACACATGTGATTATTTAAACTAAAAACAGAAAATAAGTTTATTAACACTGATGACCAGTTACAGCATCTACAAATTCCTATTTTAAGATCAAAATTTAATTAAAACAATAATAACCTTCCCACAGTTGCATTATTATTGTCTTGCTATTAACGCTGTTTTATTTGTTTTTTTGTTTGCTTGTTTGTTTATTTTGTGATAAGTATTTGTTATATTTTCTTCACTCACTTCACCTCACTGTAGAAACTGAATTTTGTTTATCTACATTGCTCTGCATGTGCACCTGACTTTGCTTAAGTTTGCATGAATAAAAATACCAAAGATATTCAAAAATGAATCTGAAGCTAAATTTATGGCTAAGAATGTTACACTTTCAAGGCCTTTAACTTGGTAAATATTTTGTACTCAAAACAGCATTTTGAAATCTTTTATTTTCATATAAAATTTATAGAAAGATATATGATTTTAAAAGAAGTTAAAAGAATCAACTTCTTTTAACTTGAAGAGCATCAAATCAGCATATTAGGTTGATTTTCTGGAGGATCATGTGACACTGAAGGCTTGGAGTAATGACGCTAAAAATTCATCTTTGCATCACAAGAATAAATTCAATTTGACAATATATTGAAATATAAACCAGCTCTTTTAAAAAATAATAATATTTCACAATATTACTGTATTTTAGATGGAATAAATACAGCGACTTTTTTTTACAAAACAGTTAAAATATTTATCTAACTTTTGACAGACACGATACACGTTTAATACACACACAGTGCAACTAGAGTGAGCGTATAAAGTCTAGCTGCAATAGGATAAGTGATTTTAAAAGAGGAAAAATGCAGCAAGTGCACTAAACAACATGTGATGCATGTGAGTCGCTTGATGCAGAAAGTCACGGCCTCTTGACTTCACCTTTTATACAATTTTAAAAGACTTCGACTATTTTGGGGCATTGGGGTGAATTGCTGAGCATCCCAACGACCCAAAGTCCTCCATCTTCATCGATTTTCCAAGGGGAGGGTGCTGCTCCTGCCTCGTTGACAAAGTTGGCGTATAAATACAACAGGACAGAACGCAGCCATACTCTCATCACACTACCTATTCACAAGCACCATTCACCATGGACATGATAATGACCTCCCGAAGAAGGGCTCTGGAGACACGGACTATCCGCCCGCCGTCCTCCACTATGCGCTCGTGGGCTAAAAGCAGCCCTCTTTCTTTCAAAAGATCCACAAATGTGGCCGCATCCAGGGCTGCGTACAGCCCCGCCGTGCTCGCGTCTCCCGAAGGCTTCGAGCTGAGCGCGGCGCTCAACGGAGATCCGGTGCGCAGTAACGAGAAGGAGCAGCTCCAGGGGCTCAACGACCGCTTCGCCAGCTACATCGATAAGGTTCGCTACCTCGAGGAGCAAAACAAGCAGCTGGAGACCGAGATCCAAGCGCTGAAGCAGCAGAACTTGTCGCAGTCCCTGCAAAGCGATGCGTACGACCGCGAGCTGCAAGACCTGCGCTGCGCCCTGGAGCAGCTCCACAAGGAAAAGGCGCAGATGCTGCTCGACACGGACCACATGGATGAGGATCTGCAGCGGCTCCGGGAGCGCTACGAAGATGAAGCCAGGATCAGGGAGCACACGGAGGCTGCGATCCGGGGCATGAAGAAAGACAAGGACGACTCGCATCTGATGAAGCTGGAGTTGGAAAGGAAGGTCCAGGCGCTCGTGGACGAAATGGACTTCTTGCGGCAGAACCACGAGGAGGAGATCAACGAGCTCCTGGCTCAGCTTCAAGCCGCGCAGGTACCGGTGGTGGAGATGAGGGACCTCCAGAAGACCGACATCACCTCTGCGCTCCGGGAGATCCGCGCGCAACTGGACGGGCTCTCCTCCAAGAACCTCCAGCAGGCCGAAGAGGTGTTCAAGTGCCGCTATGCCATGCTGACGGACGCCGCGGAACACAACAAGGATGCTATAAAGTCCATACGGGACGAGATCGCAGACTACCGCCGTCAGATCCAAGCCAAGAACATTGAGATGGAGGCTCTCCGTGGCACCAAAGATTCATTGGAAAGGCAGCTGCATGATATCGAAGACCGCCACAACACCGACGTTGCCAGTTATCAGGTCGGTTCTAAGTTTAACTCAAATATTACATGTATCGATATTAAACTAATAAATACACATTTATGTATTTTATGCGTAGTTTTACTAAAATAAAAAAAAAATAAAAAAAAATACATTTAATATTTAAATTCGAAAAAGTCAAAATGTGTTCTCGTTGTTTTATTATTTGTATCAGATCTGGGGGGGGGGGGGACTCAAAACAGAAACCCTGCTGCGTTAAGTTTAAAGACTGTGCAGTTAATAATGGCTTTCGGATTACGCAGTTTTCATGATATGACGATAATGTTTTGTTCTTAGGGTGTATTTATTTGCTGATTCTAATGTCTTAGATAGAAGCAAAGGCACATGGCTGTTTTGCAAAAATATAAGATGGCCCAAAAATGCTGCACACTAGGTTTTAAACCGCAGCCATTATTTCACAGGTGGTTTGCGCACTGCGTGCGTAATCATGCGCAACGAGCAGTGCGCACACTTTTTCTAGCGCTGCAGGATTTCATTTTAGTGGCCTGTTGGGTTAGTTTCAGCAAGATATAATTTCTAAAACAAGTTCATCAAAAGAATGTAAGGGTGCTGCACTGGGTGATAAAAGAACATATGCCACCAAAACAGAACTTGGTGTTTATTAAATTTAGTTGTTTATTAAAAGATTATTTTTAGTCAACACTTACTTAGTAATATCTTGTTTAATTTTAAGTGGAATCTAACGAAGTTGTAAATGGATTTATTGCATCTGCTTCAACAGGAAATGATTCACCAATTGGAAAATGATCTGAAGGGAACAAAATGGGAAATGGCTCGTCATCTTCGTGAATATCAAGATCTACTTAATGTCAAGATGGCACTGGATGCTGAAATAGCAGCTTACAGGTAGAGTTGTGTACCTTTTTGCTCCTTTGCATGTCACTGATTTTTGATTACTGACCGTTTTCTCTCTCAAATGTAGGAAACTGCTGGAGGGTGAGGAGACGCGCTTCCGTACCGTCTCCGGAAGTATTTTGAGCCCTGTGTTTGCTTACAGCCAGCCTAAAACCTCTAAGGTCAAACATAAAATAGTGGAGGAGATCATTGAGGAGACCAAAGGAGAGAGTGACCTCGACGATGATCTGGCAGAGGTGGCTAAAGAAGTGGCGGAAGAAGCTGATGAGGGCGAAGAGGAGGAAAAGGAGGAAGAGATTGTCGCCGCCAGTGAAGCCAAAGTGAGTTCTGCTGCTCCTGAGGCCGAAGAAGAAGAAGAGGCAGAGGGAGGAGATGAGGAAGAAACAGCAGAAGAGGAAGAAGCTGCTGAGAAGGAAGAGGAAGCAGAAGAGGGCGAAGAAGCGGAAGAAGGCGAGGAGGAAGAGGAACAACAAATCGAAGTGATCGAGGAGACTGAACTGAGCGGTGATAAATCTCCAACAGAAGAGAAAGAAGGCAGTGAGAAAGACGAAGAAGGAAAGGAAGAGGAGGAGGAGGAAGGTGGTGAAGAACAAGAGGCAGAAAGTAAAGAAGAAACCAAAGACGAGGAGGAGGAGAAAGAGGAAGCTGATGAAAAAGATGATGAGAAAGAGGAGACCAAATCCGAAGGAGATGAAGAGAAGAAAGACGAGTCTGGAGGAGAGGAAACAAAGGCCGCTTCAGAGAAGAGCGACAAAAAGAGTGATTCAGAAGAAGATGAGAAGAAATCACCAGAAAAGGAGAAACCGGAAAGCCCAGTAGAAGAAAAGCAGCAAGAAAAAGAAGAAGTTGTTCCCAACGGAGACCAGACGAGCCCAGCCAAAGAAGAAGCCAGTCCCAAAGAAGAAGTCCAAACCAGAACAGTGGAAACCATCACCAATGGAGACAAGGAGAGCAAACCTGTCACAGAGAAAGAGAAGAAGTCCGAGGAAAAGCCTCAGGAGAAAAAGAAAGTCACCAAGAAGGTGGAGAAAGTCAGTCCGCAGGCGAAGAAGGAAATCAAAGGAAAAGACTGATGCAAATGACTTTGACAGGGAATTAGCTATAATCAATTCTTAGAAATAATTCTATTTGATGCAAATGGCGTTTGATGCAGCTAGCGAAAATATTGCATGTGTGTTAATGATTGACTTGCATGTGTGGTCTGGAGGGATGTA
The DNA here is from genome assembly GCA_004124795.1 of Poropuntius huangchuchieni. NCBI lineage: Eukaryota > Metazoa > Chordata > Actinopteri > Cypriniformes > Cyprinidae > Poropuntius > Poropuntius huangchuchieni. Next base: position 9,920 of record SCHK01433555.1, on the reverse strand, counting down.
CTGAGCCATGCTGAGCCGTCGCGACTGAAACAAACTATAGCGCCTTTGAATTCAAGTGCAAGTACATTTATGCTGCTAATGACTCGAACGATGAGAGATTTTACACCAATGTGAAGTTCTTCAGCAGTTGTTTGGCAATAATGGTGCTATAAAATCATCACTCGCAGGCGCACTTTGAGCTGAAACTCCATTTCATTATTGAAAATGATATGATGTCTTTCTAGTATACTTCTTGCCTTAAGACATAATGCACTGACTCAATGATAAGACTCGGTTTGTTAACATGAAACACAACAGCTGTTAACAATGATACTGTGAAAGCTAAAGGTGCTGCTCTTTGCAATATCACCTCAATCAATAAAATCTCATCAAGACCTTACAAAACGTGTGTTTGAATTTATGCTACTGTACACTTACTGTAAAGTGTAGACTACTGTAAAGAAGTCTCTTATGATCATCGAAAACACAGTCAAAACAGTGAAATATTTTTACAATTTAGGGTAAAAGTTTCAAATTTAAAACTGTTTTAAATATTATTTATTCCTGTGATTCAAAGCTGAATTTTCAGAATCATTACTCAATCTTCAGTGTCACATGATCCTTCAGAAATCATTCTCATATGCTGATTTGCTGCTCAAGAAACATTTCTTGTAAATGTTGAAAACGACAGGATAGTTAGAGTTAACTAAACTGAAAACCATTACAAATCATGTCCGTTACTTGAAATAAAATATGTTTAACTAAAATAATATCAAAGGCAACATTTCTTATTTTTGTTTAGTTTAACTTGAAGTAAAATAACAAAAACTATAACCAAAAAATTGAAATGAACAAAAACTACAGAAATTTGTTTAAAAATAAACTAATTCAAATATCAAAAACAAAAAACAATATAAAAACTGTGATAACAGGAAATATCAAATAATTCAAAATATTAACAAAAACCATAATAGTATATTAATGATACTAAAATAACACTGGAAAACAGTTGCGCTGCTAAATATTTTGTGTAGACCAAGTTTTTTCGCCATTTACTGCCAGCTTTATTGATAAATAAATTCAAATAAATGCAGTTTTTAAAAAGTACTGTCTCTTTTGATAAATTAATAAAAGTATTAATTTCTCCTAACAGAACCAAACAACAAAGATTATCACAAAAAAAGTAATTTCATCTTGGAAAGTTCACACACAAACCTAAACATTTATATTTTGTCACACAAAGTTACCACTGCAACCCACAATTCACAAAATTGCATGTCTTACTGCTTTCATAAAATGTTTCCTGCATAATAAAAATATTAAGATTACAATTTCCTTTAAAATAAGTTATCCTTCCATTAGAAGATAAAGTCCTTTACATGTAAACTAAGATTAATAGTTGGCAATAAAACCTTAATTTTTTTCTACCAGGGCAAATGCAAAGAATGACAGCTAGACCGAAAAAGTGAAGCATGACTAATCTCACAAACGTTTCATCATGATGTGGACATTAATCACATTTTTCTTCTCGAACGAGACCAGTCTCTATCCCCCTCCATTAGTGTGACTAGACATCAGTGTGTAGCTCTCAATTAGGATAATGGAGAACATGTGCTGCACTGGCTTGTTATAGAGCTTGAGCCAAGTGCTCTGGATCATCAGGTAACTGAATTTGTCGCTGAGGGAGCAGTTATTGGATTTGCATGCTTAAAAACACTAATTCTGAAATGCAAACGTTAAATCAGTACAGATTTGTACTGATCACCGGGGCTGGCTTGGGTTCACAACGCGACAGGCCGGTTGGCCGACACACTTAGTGCACAGTGGTTATAGTTCACGGATGAACTCTAATAGGGTTCAAACCTACAACTTTCAGGTTAACAGCCCAGATTTTTACCACTCACCTTATGCATACGTGCATGGATGTGGGAATCCAAAGCAGTGCTTTCTGTGGATTCTGCTCTGTGCTGTTGTTCAAGTGCTGAATGTGCACAAAATGGTCACATGACATCACTCTTGTGAATCACTTTAGCTGAGCTCTGAGGTTTCTTGCATTATATTGATTACAGCTGTCATGAATAAATAATCAATGCACAGCTGTACTGGAGTTGATGGCTGCATACTAGCAGATTTAGTGGGTTGTAGTGTACCTGATTGAGAACACTATCTCTGCAGTATGCAATCTTTAATGTGTGCAGTATGCACATTTTTTGTATGCCTTAGATATATTTGGATTACCTAAAATATGCAGCAAACTATGTGGGATTATACCATGTCCCACAATGCATTGTGGGATACCTTTCATTTCTAGCATTAAGAATGAACCGGAAGAATTTTTTAGGATTTAAAGCAATAGCTCACCTTAAAATTAAAATTTTCTGAAGATTTACTCACCCTCAGGCCATCAAAGATGTTCTTCATTGGAACAGATTTAGAAAAATTTAGCATTACACCCATTGCCCACTAATGGATCCTCTGCAGTGAATGGGTGCCGTCAAAATTAGAGTCCAAACAGCTGATAAAAACATCACAATATTCCACAAGTAACCCACATGTCTTCAGACAATCAATTAACATCTTATTAAGTGAAAAGCTGCATGCTTGTAAGGAACAAATCCATTATTAAGGTGTTTTAGTTTAAAAACTTTGCTTCTGGCCAAAATACCAGTCTATAATCCATAATAACGCTTCCTCCAGCGAAAAGTCAATCTACTGTTGTCCTCTCACATCAAAATCCACCCACATATTTATTTAGGACTGTTTTGTTTTCACTTGTAAATTGTGTTTGATCTGTGCAGATTTCTCTCCTGATTCAGATGAGATGACTTTTTTACTGGAGAAAATAATATTATGCCTAGAAGGTAAAAGCACCTGATTGATTTGTATCTTACAAACATGCAGCTTTTTACTTAACAAAGGATTAATTGATGGACTGGACTGAAGTGGTGTGTATTGCTTGGATTATAGTGATTATAAATTTAATCATATGTTTGAACTCTCATTCTGACGGCACCCATTCACTGCAAAGGATCCATTGGTGAGTGTGTAATTGGTAAGTGATGTAATGCTAAATTTCTCAAAATCTGTTCTGATGAAGAACCAAACACATCTACAACTTGGATGGCCAGGAGGGTATGTAAATGTTTAGCAAATTTTCAAGTTCCTTTAATTAAAGTGCCCTGACCTTACACACAATTTGATGAAAAATGCTGAGATGACAGTGCTACTCACTGAATTATGTATGCCATGCAACTTTATTTCTTCTATGTCACACAATACTATAGCATACAGTGTATACTGCACAGCCAGCATGGAGAGAAATACAACAACACAGAGTAATGCACCAATTTAAGGTTTGTCAAGTTTTTATTGGTAGGCAATGAAGCCTTTCTTTGAGGATCTGGTCTAAGGCATTTTGAACACTAAGCACACTTGTGTTATCATAGGCAGTTGACAGTGTGATTAATGCTAAAGGCATACTGACACAATTCTGAAAGAATATTATTTGCATTTCAATAAATAAAACGGGAAAAGGATAACAAGCAACCTGCAATCACAACTTCCCTGCCAAGCGCAAACATAAGGCATTTCATGCATAGGCTACTCTGGCTTTGGCCAATCTCTATGGTTGCATTTATTATTCTCATTTGTGTACATTATGGTTTGCTATTAATTTGAACTAAATCTGAAATCGATCAGCAGGACACAGTGAAGTTGTTGTTGAGATCTCTGCATGTGTGAGATAAATGCACAAGGTTTGATCACCTCCAGATAGCACCAGGGGGTTTGGTCCGGTGTGTTTACTTCTCTTTCGGCTTGGCTTTCTCATCTTTACTCTCTTTCTCCTCTCCTCCTTTCTTTTTCTCATCTTCTTTTCCAGCATCATCCTTCTCAGCCTCATCTTCTTCTTCACCTTCACCTTCTTCTTGATCACCTTCTTCACCCTCTCCTCCTTCCTCTTCTGCTTCCTCTCCCTCTTTTCCTTCTTCCTCTTCCTCTGCTTCTTTTCCTTCTTCCTCTTCCTGTTCTCCTTCACCCTCACCTTCTTCCTCTCCTCCCTCTTCACCTCCTTCTTCACCTGTAAAAGAGACAATAGGGTACAAATGTCAGCATTGCAATAGAACTGGGTGTTAAATGATATTCAGCATTTTGATTATATATGTTAAATGCATTAAAAATCTAGTTATTATCAACTTTTCTCACTAAATGAAGAGATATGAAATCATAAATTAAAATAAATTATATAAAATGTATAAAAAAAACCAAATGATACTCACCCTCTTCTTTTTCTTCCTCCTCCTCCTTCTCCCCTTCTTCTTCTTCCTCCTCCTTCTCACCCTCTTCTTCTTCCTCCTCCTTCTCACCTTCTTCCTCCTCTACCTCCTCCTCCTCTTCCTCTTCTTCTTTCTCTGGACTTGCCCCGGCCTCCTGTGCCTTGCTGGATTCAATGATTTCATCTGGTGTGGCAGAGTAGCTCATCAGTCTGGTTCCCAGAAGATAGGGGGCGCCAGAGGACAGACTGGCCTGCACAGAGAACACAGGACGGCCGAAAGAAGGAGTGGCGGCGATGGATGGAGAAAACACACTGGAGATACCGCCAATACCGCCCACATTGAAGCGTGTTTCTTCTCCTTCCAGAAGCTTCCTGTTGGAAGGTAAACAGACTTTATATTAAAGGATGTAAGGAATATTCAAGTTTGGGGGGGGATCAAATGTAATCAATGTAAAAATCATATTGATTGACCAATTTCATGCCCTTTGGTTGTACAGATTTATACAGACATGTCAATTGCAACAAATGTTTTACTACAAAATTGTTGTTGCTACTTACCTATAAGCAGCTATTTCAATGTCCAAGGCCATTTTCACATTGAGAAGGTCCTGATATTCTTTGAGGTAACGGGCCATTTCACTCTTCATGGTCCTTAGCTCATTCTCCAAGTCAGTGATGGTATCCTATCCGGGCAAAAAAGTATTTAAAGACCAAAGTTTAGCTTTTTGTAGAACAGAATTGCAGTATGTAGCTGAAACAGTGGGACATGGCCAACTGATAAAATGTGTACTATGAATGCAATGTAAGTCAGTTTGGATACAAGCATCTGCCCAATGCATAAATGTATATTGTACATGTAGTTGTCATTCTGACCTGTAGGGCGGCGATCTCTGCGCTCTGTTTCTCCTCGACATCTTGCAATTGTCGCTCCAGAGCTTGGTTCAAGCCCTGGCATGCTTCGATCTCCAGGTCTCGAGCTTTCAGCAGGCGACGGTACTCCCCAGCTTCGTCTTTAGCGGTGCGGATATTCTCAGAGTGTTTGGCCGTGTCGTCTGCCATGGTGCTCACCTTCCCACGGAACCAGTCCTCCGCAGCCTGGACGTTCTGCTGCGCCAGGCGCTCATACTGACCTCGGATATCTCGGAGAGCAACCGAGAGGTCCGGTTTGGCCACTTCCATCTCAACAGACACCTGGGCGCTGTATTGCACCTGGGCTTGGAGCTCGGCGATTTCGCTTTCATGGAGCCTCTTGAGGAAGGCCAGCTCATCCAGAAGATTGTCAGCCCTTTTTTCAAGCTCAGAGCGGGCCAATGCTGCATCGTCCGCCCCCTTCCTGGCATCCACCAGCCGTCCTTCAGCTTCCTCACGGGACAGGACTTCTTCTTCGTAGCGACCCTGCATGGCCTTGAGCGCCTCTTCCAGTCGGTCCCGCCTTTCTTGAGCCGCTTGGCGCTCCCTACGGGCCTCGTCTACCGCCGCACGGAGTTCCCTCGCCTCTTGCTCGTACAGCCCCCTGAGACGGGAGGGTTCACAGTGCCTCTGGCGCAATAACATCAGCTCTGCCTCCAGGGCACGGTTCTGGAGCTCCAGGCCATGCACACGCTCAATGAACCCGGCGAAGCGGTCATTAAGATCCTGAAGTTGAGCCCTCTCTTGGGTCCGCACTGTTTTGAACTCTGAGCTCAGCTGAGTGGCCTGGCTCAGGTCCAGATCTGCCGATGCAGCAGAAAGCTGCAGACCTGCTGAAGAGGACAGAACCGAGGCACGGGACGGGGATGAATAGGTCGAATAGACGGAGCGAGAGCGACTGGGTCCTCCGCTGAAGGGCGTCCCGCTGCGTACCACCACCCTCCTCCGCTGCACAGATGGCAGATAGGGGTTGTAACTCAAGGAGCTCATGTTTGTTGAAGAGAGAAGAGAGAAGAGAGCAGAGACGGTTTCCGCAGTGTTGCTGCTGCTGCTGCTGTGGAGAGAGGTCTGCGAGGATACAACAGCACTGGCAGGGCTTTTTATAGCCGGCAGTGAGACTCTGACGCAGAGCTTTTTACTGACAGCATGAATCGATTACCTTCCAGTCCGGGCTGGGATGGGTTCTCGGGGAGTGGAGGGGGAAATTAGAGAAATGGATTGGCAATGCAATGCAAGAACGAATGAGAGGGTGAGCACAGCAAAAAGGGCAATGAGGACAAAGATTTCAAGAGCTTGTGGAGGAAAAACACAAGTCATCATGTGTGGATTCACTGTACAGCGCTATACAGGCCACAAGGAGCTGCTTAAACTAAATCATTTTGTATTAGTTCCTAGCAGTTTTCATGCCTTAAACTGTTTCTAGCACTGAAATGTAAAATCTGCATAATATTTTCACATAATTAATAAGGAATCAGGGTGTATGAAAGTCTTCTTTTAATGGTCTGTGCAATTGTGTATTCAGCTGCACAGACCTTCGAAATCTCTGAGTCACCAGGGGCCCTAAAGGAAAATCCGACTACAAACTAGATATAAACATCAACTAACACAAGTAAATGCCTCTCTCTAGTGGTGGTTGAAGGTATTGTGAAAAATCTATATCAAGTTTGTATCACTGTGAAACGCAGTCACTGAAGAATCTGAAAACATGATTGTTGAAAAAACGGTTCCTTAAAAACAATGTTTCAGCCCAAAGGCAGATGCAGCAGGCAGAAGACAAAGTGATGTTTGAAAATGAGTTTATTGAACATACGTAAAGCCTAGGCTCCATCTGATGAGAAACAATTTGAACAATAGGCTATAACATCAAGCAAAAAACATCTTAATGCTTTAAACAGTAAATCCCCGAAGACCTTGAATGGAAACAAATTTGATCTTTTACTGTGCACAAATTAATGAAGCCAAACAAATACAGTGAGCCTAATAAAATATTTTAAATGTTTTTAAATAATGTCAAATTTATATAACATACTTCAGCAACAAAATCTGAAAATAACTGTCCCATAAATTGTTTCTTGTGCATAAATATAATAAAAAAAAATTGTATATTTCAGAATACTACTACTACTACTAATAATAATAATAATAATAATACATTCATTTTATATAGCGCCTTTAAAAGTTGCTTTCTCAATGTGCTTTACAAGCAAACATCACAACAGGGAAAACAGCACACTTTAAACACAATAAATATACAACAAACAATTCAAAAATAAAATGAATAAAGTAAAAGCAAGCTCTATTATAACCCATAGAACGATGCTGTGTCTTGGTAACAACTAAGAGACCACTCTGAGAGAATGCATATTACAACATGGTGTGAGTCATTGAAACTCAAGTACTCAAGTACTGAAGAGCCACATCATGCAAAGCCTTATACTATATGTTAGCATAAGGATTTTAAAATCAATACGGGACCTGATGGGAAGCCGGTGTGAAGACTCCAAAACAGGGGTAATATGATCACCAGCCCTGATCCCAGACAGAATTCTAGCAGACAAATTTTAAATTTTGAAGTTTGTTAATGGAAGCTTTAGATATTCCAGCCCGAAGACCATTACAATAGTCAACGTGAAAAGACAAAAGAGTTTATCAACCTCTCCCAAGTGTAGTCCTAAAAGTGCAGCTCAGGACACTGACTGTTTCTATGGCAACTGGAGTTTCTAGTCAGTGGCTGCATCTGTATTTGCATACTTCCCTACTGTATAGGAAAACAGTATGTGACAAAAGAAGTATGTAAAAGAGTGGGAAAAGATTACCCAGATCACCTACTTCTGACCTGATTTTGAAGTGTGCATACAATGGACGCTTTACTATCCCATGAGGCCACGGGAGAAGATTTATGAACGGCAATGATGCCATGCAACTGACCCTGGTAGGTCATGTGACAATGACAACATGGCAAATGTAGTACGTCCAGATTACATGGATATATGGACACATTCCTATTATACAGAATGTACTGTTTTTGCTGTCGTGAGTGCCTACTCAAGAGAGTATGAGATTTCGTACGCAGCCAGTGACTTTAATTCATGATTGCTCTGTTATTTAGAAGGCAGGATGTATTCCACCATATTTCATGTGATGCCCTCATTTATCATGCTGATATCCGGGGAAAAACTAACTCTGGCTCATGTGATATTATATATATATATATATAAAAACTTTGTCTTTATACAAGTCTGAACATACATTACTAAATTAGTTAGTTACTTTTGCTAATGATAGGAGGATGCTCACCCTAATAAAAACACTGAACCATAAACTGCAAACCCAGCATAGAGTGGTTCAGTGAACTTGGTTTTGAATGTATATATGTGTGCGAGAGTATGTGTGTCAGAGACGTCGTATAATGACACAGTGCCGGCCAGCCTGTCCAGATACACTGCTACTCTGCTTGAGGGTTTTGATGGGAAATTGGCATCTGTTTTCTTGTTATCGTGCCAGGCACTATATCCATCAGGAGTACAGAAAAGACTCCAGGACTTATCATTCCACCCAAATCTACAGTGGTTTCCTCTTTTCTTTATTTTATTTCCTTTATATGTTACTGCAACATAAGCCCCCCCACTCCATTCAACCTCCCAGTAACAGCGTTCAGACAGAGCTTCTCTACACATAACCTGCTCCTGGTGCTCAAATCTGTCCGGATGATCAGGATATGACTGCTCGTCATCCACATGTGTTGCCTTTCTGTTCCCCTCAGACAGATCGAGATGACAGTATGCAGTGTTTGGATCCAGTGTAAGTTCACAGGCATCTTAATACAAGAGAAACAAAAGATACATGGTCATAAACACAATAAACATTGAGGGCGATATCTCATCAATGTCAAAATAGCTGCGTTTCCACTGTCAGGCCAAAAGCGAGCGTGCTAGTGCATGCCAGGGCCAGTCGCATTTTTTCAATTCAACGCTTCCATCCTCCATCATCCGCTGGAACGGCTTCTGTCTATGACAGGGGAAGTGAGAGAAAAGTGTTTATAATGTTTTAAATATGGATATTTTCAACCTGCATCTACGTACTCCGTGAGCTACTGAACAAACTTACAGTCTATGAAAACCCATAGATACGAAACTGGATATGTGCGATGCTAACGTTCAAAAGCATCAGTTTTCAAATCTCCCAGCATATTAATATTGTTTTAAAGTCGTAACATGATATTCTTCAAGTAACTGTGCGAAAATTTAATTTAATAATTTAATTTAATAATTTAATTATGCTTTATGAATCAAAACTCTGTAAATTTGTGTGAAAAGGAGTAAAAGGTGTTGGAGTTTTACTGCCTCTAGTGTTCATTTCATTTGAAAACTAATATAAAAAAAAGTAATTTGTACTTATTGGTACATATTTTTCGTGTCTCGCTAAAAAGTGCACCCAGGTACGTAAATGCCATGAGACCAGGTAGGATATTTTTGAAAACGTGTCGATTCGCTACAGTAGGCCTTTATTCACCCCATGAGAGCTTTGTGAGGCACGTTTTATGGATGGATGCGCTTTATTTGACTACTTTCGGACTGTTGAAAAAAAAAACACCTACCGACTGCCATTCTAACACTTGACTCAAAAGCTGTTTTATGGACAGATGTATTTGTATTTGGAAGCTGTTGCTGTGAACCTACATTATGCGGTCAAAAGATTTCTCCATACAAGTGAAACAAACAATTGTTAGGCTTCAAAAACAAAACAAATCCATTAGAGA
>SCHK01433552.1:0-10733 GCA_004124795.1 Poropuntius huangchuchieni | reverse complement strand
AGCTAACTTTTTTGGGACCTTTTTTTCATTAAAAAAAAAAAAAAAAAAAAACTTTTAGAGCGAATTTTACCCCGATTTTAAAATAAAGAGCCAAATAAAAAAAAATATCTACCAAGAAAAATGTTCTTAATATGAAACCATAAAACAGAACTGAAAAAGAAATTTTACAAACAATATTTAAACCAGTGGCAATAAACATTTGAAGTCTGTATGACGTTGACGTCCTCAAAATGACAGAATTGAAAATGAGTTTTCAATTCTAAATTCAATTAGAAAAAAAAGATTAAAATGGCAATTAAAAAAAGTTGTGTAAATACGAAAGTGTTGTTTTTAAACATGTGCAATATGGCATGTCTGAGTATGCTTTGGTTGTAACTGTGCGTGTGTAAACGAGCATGTGAGAGGTGCTGGGCACTGGAAAAGCAGCACATGCACGAGAAGACCATGTGGGTGGGCAAACATATGCGGCTGGTAGGATTAGGAAGTGGTAAGCCACATCTTTTTATTACAGAAATGTCTCTCTAATATCTCTCCCTCGCACCAGGCTGTCGCCTCCCAGACTTGCTTACTTGGTCGTCTCCCTGAAAGGACTCTCAACCCAGAGTCTTTTATAATAAGCGTCAAAACCGACACCAGATATGTTTTACACACAAACCTCAGGATTTTTTTGGCCTGACCCAAGCGGACACACACCGTAATAAGGTGTTCTGTTCCGCTGCGGTACTCCAAGGCCAGCATTCACCTTTAATTAAATCACCTTAGGCTCATTTAAATGCATTTCGTCATGTGAAGTGGTATGCTCCATTTGATGTCCCTTTTATTGAAGCTACCACTTCATTTATCATGGCTTTCTAATTAGGTCGTTTTATTATAAATTTATTGTGAAGTGCTTGAAATACTACTGGTGTTTTTGGAATAGGATACTAGTGAGTATGCATAGTATCTACATGCTGCCTACAATTTTTTAAACAGTATGCAATACAGCATTCAGTATGTAACAACAAACCCAACTGTAAATGTATTTTTAACTCTGCGAAAAGTTAAATCTTTAAAATAAATAGTGAAACCGAAATTTGTGTACAATGTCTTAAAGGCACAGCTCACCCAAAAATAAAAATTCTGTCATAATTTAATCACATTTCAGTTGTTCCAAACCTGTGTGAGCTTCTTTCTTCTTTGAACACAAAAGGTATTTTGAAGAATGCTGATAACCAAACTGGTAGCCATTGCTGGCCATTGAGAAAAAAAATACTATTGAAGTCAATGGCTGCCAGCAACTCTTTGGTTACCAACATTCTTCTAAATATCTTCTTTCAAGTTCTGCAGAGTTAAAACGCATACAGGTTTGGAATGACAGATGAGTAAATGATCACATTTTCACACAATTTCATCTCTGTAACATTTTCCTGCACAATTTTCACTCCCTTAATAATCAGTGTGACGTTATTTTTGGAGGGTAAGGGTGTTAAGTTGTGTTGTGTTAAGGGTTTTCACCTGGCAGTGGTAGATGTACTCTGGTGTGGTCTTCTTGAATTTCATATTCCACACCAAAGCCACACCGTCTGGCTCATGAGGAGCATCTTCATTGTTGTTGTAGGAGGCCACCAAGAGCTCAGGGTACTGGAAATATGAAGAGAAGAGAGTAAAGGCAGGAGAAAGATATGAGAGAGAGAGAGAGAACAGAGAAGAAGATGATAAAGCTGACTCAGAGACAAAGAATGGGAGGATTCTCCCTTTTAAATGAACAGGTGCTGACACATACAGGAGGTCAGAGAGGGAGGTCAGTCTACCTGAGGGGACCAGTCCAGACAGGTGATGACCCGATGCTTTGACCAGTGTTCATCATAGAACAGACGATTGAGAGAGAGACTGGAGCCACCCTGCAGATCCCTGACAGGGAGATACTCTTATTAACACTGGCTCTGGGATTTTAATACACACTTTACTATACAATAGAAAATTAGACAGATAGATAGATAGATAAAACTGTTTCAACATTTAACATAAAACATTTTTATTCATATATATATATATATACACAAATTCAAAATATGTAAATTAAAAGCAAATGCTCATAAAAATAACAGTGTCTATAATATCAATACAGAAGAGCAATTAGAGATTGTTAATGGATGACATCATTTTGCAAGAATTTCTTTGAAGAACAATGCGCGCACGCACACGCACGCACACACACACACACACAGCTCATTAAGGGCATACTATAGTCTATATAATAAGCCTAATTATAAATACTACAGACTTTTTTTTTTCCCCCAAAATAATTGTTGAAAATTCACTATAAATTTATTTTAAAAATGTGATCATTTCAACTGGAATTTATGACAGAGCATAAAACACTGGAGCAACCTAATCATCCATTGCAAAATAATCATCAAAATAACTATTAAATTTACATAATATGCAAAGGAAATCCAGATGATTTAAGCAGTTTATATTGTTTAACTACAACTTGTGTTTTGGGTTTCCTTTCATGTAGATTAATTACCATGTATGCCATTGTGGTCCACTTTTTTACATACATTTCATTTCACAACAATCAAATTTGCAATAATATAACCATTAGTAATTAACCATTTATAATTTATGACTGTTGTTAAAAGAAATCCTTAAAGGAACAGATCACCCCAAATTAAAAATGAAAAATCATTTACTCACACTCATGTCGTTCCAAACCTTTGTTTCTTATGTTGAACACAAATAAAGTTATTTTAAAAATAATTGACTTCCAAAAATTGGAAGTCAATGGGGACCTTCAACTGTTTGATTACCGGCATTCTTCAAAATATCTTCTTTTATGTTCAACATAAATAAAAACATATACAGGTTTGGAGCGACATGAGGGTGAGTAAATGATGACAAAATTGTCATTTTTGGGTGAACTACCCCTTTAATATAGTAACCAAATAATACATGATATTAAATAATAAATAGATAAAATACTTCATATATAACTTGGAAATCATCTGTTCTACGCATCCCTTTCTCACCCCTCTTTATCCTCCAGGTCTCGTCCGCTGTAGTCGAAGAAGATGTTGGAGTCCTCAGCTAAAGCTCTTTCCATCACACGAATACTGCGGTCGAAGAAGATGAGGAACTCCTCCGAGTGCAAAACCTGCTGTTTCTCTTCCTCCGTCAACTCCCGCGGGTGGCCTGATACACACAACAAAATGAAGACGTAAACACAGCTGCCAAGTAAATAAACACAGAAAAGGCCATACGTTTTAATACACAAACACACAAAAGCACATGTCACGGCCGCAAAGATGGGCTATGTGTTTATATCTACCACTTACATACAATAACACTAACAAACGGATCTAACCACAGACAAAATCATGGCCGCACAGCATAACGATGAACAGTAACTGTACAAACTGAACCTAAACAAACTCGCCCGCATTCTTTTTCCTGACTCCCAAAAAGCCTTGAAGGTAGTTAAGCCAATTAGAAGGGAGATATGGGCATAAAAACGACAAACAAACTATAAATGAATAAGCAAATACATTAGCGAACACACACAGCTCTTAGTTCGCCTTTCCATAATGACAACACGCCTAGTTTTTCTCCTCCGTTTTTGATGTTATTGCATTTCTCCATTTTCTCCCAGACTATTAGGGGCCCGTCTCTTTGATCTGAGCCCACTTGATTTGCGTGCCTTTTTTGATGACTCATAAGGAAGACAAAAGCGTGATCAAAGTCAGCGTGGAGTCAAAGCCCTCGTGTGCTTTCACAGTCTGCCTCTGTCCGGCCTCTCTCTAGTTATTTACCCTGTACACTTGCACAAAGAATGCACTCTCCGCTCGCTTTGAAGTCCACTTGCTGGGGTCTAGTGACATTAAAGTTCGATCAGGCCTGACCCAGAATGCCGCGGCCCGATAAGCCCAGCCCCCGGCCGGCGAGAATGCCATCTGATATGGCTGCAAGGGTCACACGCGAGTGGCCACTCAACGCTCTGTTGATCCTGTTTGGTGACTTTGGGAATTTTGACGTGTGCGAGGCCCAAACACAAACTACTAAAGCGGCACAGGTAGGAAAAATGTGACTTACAGTACAGTAGTGCAGTAGTGCATCGTGGTTTTAAATGCTGACTGTACTGTGATTCCAAGATAGATAAATTACTTCACTGGCGGAAGATTTTACGTCGCATGACTTGCATAACAGCGTACGCTGTAAATCACACAGCAAATTATTAAAGGTGCTACGTCATGTTAATAAACCCCTCAATGTCATGTCACTCCACCCATGGCTTATAAACCGCTAACGGGCTGCATTTTCCTTTGAAACATCAAAAGAACGTGACAGTAAAATCCCAGCTATGCCAACACAGAAGGGATTGCCCTTGTGGAACAGCCTCATTGAATGCCATTTTAGTCAGTGTGGGTAATTTATTTACAGATCTGTTATGGTTTCTATTAGCACTTATGGAACATGTGTGCAGAACATGCACCTCAACGTCAGGCTTCACTGTAAAGAGACGTCTCTCTCGTTGAGTTTGAACTGAGCAGATGTTGTTCCGACTAACATTCAACATGCAGAAGTCAAATGTGCTAAATCTGAGCCAGGTGGATGCTGTTGGGGTATGTTTTTTAACAGAGCACAATCTTTGAACACCTTCACATTATTTATTATTTATTTATATTACAAAAGCTATATAGTATACATAATTTTCATATATAAAATGTGAATAAATGAATAAATAAATAAACATTAGTTAGTAAACTAACTAAACAAACACACTCACACCCACTCTTACCTTCCTTTGTGTCCTTGCTTTCTTCCTCCTCCTGCAGGTCATTTTCTGGGCCAGCTTTCGGTTCTGTGACCTCTTCATCCTCCTCTTCATCTTCTGAAAGGACACACAAAAGGTCACGTTCAGTTTCTGTTTTGTGACACCTGCCAAACTTCACTGCCCCCCGGTGACCCACCCTGAGACCCAGACTCTTCCATAATAATAGCTTACAGATCTTCTGTACCTGACATACAGACTCATTTCACAATCAGACTCTTTCCTAATCAGACACGCTCAACTCAATGCCTTGTTTTGGATCAACATGGCCTGTTGTTTTTTCAATTCGATGTGGATTTGCACAGCTGCATTTTCACAACCGTGAGCTCTAGAGAAACAACACACTCAGTTAAAAAACACTTCCTTCAGGTCCCAAAGAACATATGTGCTACACGTGTCCTCGGTTTGTGTGAGTTTATGAATCCAGAGGTCCGCTCGTGAAGAGAGGCACAGATACCCCACAGGAAGCGGAGCGGGTGAGTGGCGTGGCCTCTTTCTGCACTCGATCAACCCTTCCCCAAAACCCCCCAACCGCCTGCCCTGGGGCCCCCCAGACCCTGAAGACTCACCCCTTAATTAACCTAGTCACCCCAGTCAAAGACCCAGCCTCGCGCGACCCGCTTTCAGCCACCTGCTACACCATCCGAAGCACTGGGCATGTGTTCCTAGCCTTCTCCATTACCCTGCACCATGCCTGCAGATGGCGAGAAGGATGACGCTTAACACCCTCACAGGCACCTGTAGACGGGCGCACACACAGTCACGCTAGCATACACACAGAGCTCTGTGGGATTGTTTTCTTGCTGAACCCCAGTGGCAGAGGTTAATTATCCGGGGTCGGGCTGACAGTGGGTGCCCAGTCTGCAGAAGGAAGTGATCCCATCGTGCCAGACGTGTTGCGGCTGACTCTCTTAACACCAGTGTATTTGTGTTCACACCAGTTAAGGAGGAGGCAAGGGCCTGGAGGCACGCTTAACAATGATTTAAGCTTTGCAAGAATGCAGTCTCTTACATTGTTGTGAAATACGCTGTCGTATGACAGATTTGCCCCCTTTATTAGGGTTTAATCTCAAACAATAATGTTTTTTCCTGTATTTATCTTTATCCAATGGGGTTTAAAAATAGGGTTCTGGAAGGAAAATTTGCATTATTTTTTTTCCATTGTGAAAGCCACTTAGCAATAACATAGAGTACTAAATGCTTGTTTTTTCCCCCCCCAAATATTCTGCAAGAATGCATTAAATTGAACAAAAGTGACAGTTATAAATGCTACAAAAGATTTTAATTTCAAATAAACGCTGCTCTTTTGAACTTTATGTTTATCAAAGAATCCTGAAAAACGTATGTTCACAAAAATATTAGGCAGCACAGCTGTTTTTAACATTGATAATAATAAGAAAATGTTACTTGAGGACCATATCAACATATTAGAATGATTCCTGAAGGATCATGTGATACTGGAGACTGGAGTAATG
Source organism: Poropuntius huangchuchieni (assembly GCA_004124795.1). NCBI lineage: Eukaryota > Metazoa > Chordata > Actinopteri > Cypriniformes > Cyprinidae > Poropuntius > Poropuntius huangchuchieni. The sequence goes on along the minus strand of SCHK01433552.1, from coordinate 4,448 downwards.
GAAACTGTTGAATAAAGTCCTTTTTTGTTTTCTTTGTACACAAAAATTGTTCTCATATAGCCTCATAGAACCACTGATGTCACTTGGACTTTTATTGATGCCCTTAGTACGTTTCTCCGTCTCAATTACTATTGCTAACTCAAATACCTTATAACTGAATCTGCAACATTATTTCAGTATTATTGGACAATTTTTGTAAACTTGCCTTTGAAACAATCCAAACACACACACAAAGACCGTCTATACATTTATATTTTTAAAATAGCAGTTGAGAAAATGGCGAATGACAGCAATTGCTTATTTGTCAGTAATGCTTTTAAGGCAGAGCTTAAAGTCGAGGTGATTTCTGAAATAAACAAAAGTGTACTTCCCTTCTTATTTTTATTTGCAGAAAATTGAATATAATGTCCACCTTGACTAGGCAAACAAAGTACATTTATACTCACTCTTAAAATACAAATACTATTTTGGTTTGAATCAAATGTGCATAGAATAATAATCGAATGCTTTGTGTTAATACAGCGTGTACACACTATGAGTTAAATCCATGGCATATGAGCGTAAGCACTGAGACAATTGATTCCCCAGAGGTTGAATGTGGATCACTGAGCCTGGCCCGGAGCAAGTGTGGTTTAGCTGCTGAATACGACTGAGCTTCTGAGCCAGAGACCAGCGGGGAATAGAGGAGTCCTTAGACCCAGACAGGCAGCCAGCCAGCCCAGGCCGACCACACCACCATGGACTTCTCTGGCCTTGTTTCTCTTTCTCTCTCATCTGTTTTTGCCCCGAGAGGAAGAAAGAGCCCTGCCATTCATTTTCAGTTTGTTCCTTTCCTCTGGGGCCTGACAAAAAATAGCACAGGCAAAGAACGGGACACCTCTTGCATACCAGAAGACCCACATGCTAGACAGACTGTGTCAGAAGGTTTTGGATCGGGATGTCCAAGTCTGGAGGAGGATGTGACCTGATATGACCAGGTCTAGAGGAAAGTCATTCGCACGAAGCCGCGTTGACCACACAGACGGGGGACAAAGCAACAACAACCCTGATTCATGGTTGTGGTCAAAAGGTTCGCAAACAATGTTCAAGAGGTTTGCAATATATCTGCAGATCCCTGCGGCTTTTTGGCCAAAGCATGTTTTCGTGACACCCCGTATCTCTCGGAAAAAACATCAACACTGTGGGCCAAAATCCAGTGAGGGAACTTTCAAGCCAATTTGTAAATTAAACTATGCCCTTAAATCCATTTATAATGCATCTGACCTTCTTTTCCCAGTCAGAATGTTTATTTGCGCTTCCCATGACGTGACGGCAACCAACATGGCATCAAGGGATCGGTTAGAAGGCTTGAAAGCGAAGAAGAGATGGATAAATGAGACAGCTTCAGCACACTCTACCCTGGTGCTTAATACAGGTTCACTCAGTGGGAAGGAACATTATGAACCATCCACCCCGCTCGCCAGGTTGATGAAACTGAGGACCTGCCCTGCAAGGTAATGACACCCCCCCCATTTTACCTGCCTTCAATCTCTTCTCGGTTTCCTCAAGCTGCTCGAGCAATTCAAATCCACCGCTGCTAGTCGTAATGACCAACACAGCAGCAGCACTCAATCAAAACGGGACTTCCATCCTTAAAACCACAAGCTTATCTCAGGGTGTAGGACTCAAGACACCCGAGCTAATTAACTGCTTAATTAGGCAACAGAACTTGCTATTTGTGCAATGGCTGGGTGCAGGGTATGTGAAAGATTAGTTCTGGTTATCACATATTAGAGTAGCGGTGGAAACGTTTGATTTGTTATGGAGGGTGCAAAGCGAATGCCTCTGAATGTGGTAAGGAGGATCTTAGCACTTCCCGCTCTAAAGACGCTGCACGCAATATACCAGACGCAAATGGCTCACAGATGGACGTGGTCATGGAAACATCAATGCTGAAGGAGAATTACGGTGCACTTGTCAGGTTTTCATGATTTTAAAGCATCTTAAACTAGTTTACTTGAGATCAGTAACCTTCCTAGACCAGCAGTTCTGAACCTTTTTGACTTCAAGCCCCCCTACATATTATATTAACCAAACTATAACTATACTATATGAACTATAACCGAACCGAAATATAACTATATATATATTATTGTTAACTTTATTATATTTATAATAGAAACTGGGTAACTAAGAAACTGTCAACATGTCCATTTAATTATATTCACTGAGGAAAAAAAATATTTAATTTTGTTTTACACATTTGAAACATTTTAACCAAATTAGATCATTTTAAAGTTTAAAGTTTAAAGTTTTTGCATTTAAAACAAGTTAGGTAATTAAAATTAATTCTAAATATTAAATACTAATATTAAATTATGAATATATATTAAATAATATTTACATTACTGCATTCAAATATATTAATTATATGTTATATTATTATATTAATTACTTTAATAATACTATATTAATAATAACTTATATAATTTTAAGTAATCCTGAGGCCCCCTTGGAAGTTTGCTAAGGCCCCCAGTGAGCCCTTTAGTTTCTGTAATAAGTGAATTAATAAAATATTCACGATTAATTTTATGATTTCTGTCTGAAAACAGTAATATAAAACAGATTAAATATACTAAAATTCATGAGAATTAAGTTAACATGTTAACAAATCTTAAAATACAATAAAACTTAAGAAAAAATATTTTATTAAAAAATAATTTATTTTTTACAGTCCCCCTGCGATAATCGCCACACAGAAGAGTTTAGAGCACCTTTGCAACAGGCACATATAAAAGACTATGTCGGCACCAAAAGTGAGATAAGATGCCATCGATTAAACGGAAGGAGGATGCGACTCAGTCTTTCATCCAGCATTTTATTGGACCAAGCTGCACTGCTCCAGGCCTCTGGATTGGGATATGGAGCTGATTAGACAATCAAAAAATCCCCTCATCTGACAAGTGGGGATTTTTTCTGTCAGTGAAAAAGGGGGTGGAGGGTGTTTGTTTTCCTCAGAGCCTCTGAAACACAGAGAGAAATTGAACTGAAGGGTCGAGGGTATTTCCATATGGGGCATGAGACACAACAGGGAGGACACCCCTACTGCCCACCATATTGACACACTGACATGCAAGAATATAAGACACACTTCCAGGCACTTTCATGCATACATGTGTCTTCCTTTTTTAAGAAGAATTACAAACAGACATACCCAAATTAGGCTTCAGAAGTTGGGTGTCAAGCAGCCTGCAGACCACAACAGAGACGGAGCACTGAGGAGGCGGCAACAGGAACATGAAAGAGGCCTGTAATGTGGAACTGGCACGACAAACTAAGCATGAGACAAACGCTATCTATCTGCTGCACTCCTGAATAGACACTTACACACTAATGGACCTCAGTCTGAATATGACACAAATGAGTCCCTTCAATAGGTGTACTATAACCTTACACACTTCAGCTTTAGTAGCTAACTATGCCTAGTGCTAGAATGCAAAAGCCATGGGATCAATTCTTCGGTAAAACACAAAACTGATCAAATATGCTGAATGCATTGTCTTTGACATGCATAAACATGAAGGCAAACGTAGGCAAAATATTAAAATTGCAACAAGAAAATAATTCACATCAAACTCTACAAAGCCATGATGATAGATTCCGCACACGCTGCAGTCTGCAAACTGTGACCCATCTAGCCAACAAAAGCTCTTCTCTTTCCTTTTCCCGTCTCTCTCACTCAGACACACAGAGAGTGTCAGACTGTCTTGTGAAATCAGATGGGAAAAAGCTGTGGAGAGCGTACTTGCACTCCTGGCTACTTGCTCATCAAACACACAGAGCACAGGCCAGAGTGGAGTCAGGTCCTTGAGCTGACACTCTTCACGGCCTCCTGCAGCTGTGTGAAAGCCCATGGCTGTGGACACAGTGTTTGCATTTCATAACTACAAACCACACGAACGGGCGACAAACCAGCAATGCTGTTTCCACCCCTGCAGCTACAATTTAGAGAGAAAAAAATTGAATTATTTAGAGTATATAAATAAAATAAAAATTACATATAAAATTTAAAATGTTTCATTTAAAAAATAGAATTACTATAAAACAATTGTATGTTTATGTGTGTGTGTGTGTGTGTGTGTATATATATATATATATATATATATAAAAGTTGAAATATTTAATTATTTATATCTTTCTCTCTATACACACACATCATGATTAATTGCATCAAAAATAAAAGTTTTTACATAATATATCAGTGTGTACAGTGCATATTTATTATGTATATATAACTACACACACACATACGGTATATATTATGAAAATACTTATATACAGTACATGTATTAACATGTATATATTTAAAAATAAAAATATAAATAAAACTTAATATATTTTTCCTAAATATATACATGCATGGTTGTCTATTTATATATACATAATAAATACACAAAGTACACATACAT
>SCHK01433545.1:0-14677 GCA_004124795.1 Poropuntius huangchuchieni | reverse complement strand
TTTTCTTAAGTAGATTCAGTGATTACTTTTTACAGTGTACAAAACTGCAAATTGTACTCTTGCATCTATTCTTTGTTAAAAAATACTCTGATAAAGATATACAAACTCCCAGATTTATTATTAACTGAATTATGAGTCTTTTATATATGCAGTCTCAAAGTATGGGAGCACTCCCATACTTTAAATTTTTAAATAATTAAATAATTAAATTTCTCATTCTCATTTTGAGAAACAAAAATGAAACAGAAAATGACCATGACCATTCGGCAGGTTACATATTACACACACACAAAGTAAACAAGCACTTACTCAAAGAGTATGCGATTTCAGATGCAGTTCCTGTGCATCATTCATTTAGTCATCATCAAACAAACTCATTCAAAGACGCTGATTCATTTAGGAATATAATAAATTGCTGTCTTTATGAGTGAGTCATTTAATCATGAATACAACTGATTCATTTAAAAGCTTTTTCATTTAGGAACGAAACAAGTGGCACTCTTAGTGAATTCATTAAACTATTTCTAAACCCTAAATCATTCATGAACAAAACACCACTGTGTGTTGCTCTGTGTTCTGCTGGCTTTGTTTGGAACTATTGGGTTAAAATTTATTACAGTTTTTAAACAACAACAACAAAAAATGTTTTGCATAATTATTTGCAGATGCACCCTTGGCCATGATTACAACCTTAAGTCTGTATAGATATTTCTTTTATCAGCATTGCACATCTGGCAACTGCGATTTTTTTTTTTCAGAAATTGCTCAGAGCTCAGCCAGGTTGCATGGAGATTGTGAGTGGACAGCTATTTTGGCCACATCAGACCCTTTTTTTTTTTTTTTTTTTTTTTTCAACAAAAAACGGCAAACTAGATTTTTCCTCCTGGCTTGGGTTTAGACGTGTGTTTTTTCCCTTTTTTACCCCTTTTTTTTTTTTTTTTTTTTTTTTTCCCAGCAGGCTTCAGAGAGTCCCACATGCCTTCCAGCAAACTGTAGGTGAGATGTGATATGACATTTTTAACACATTTTTACTCACTTAAAGCAGTGACCGATGAAGCACCCAGGCAACAGTTGAAACTCCTTCACTACAGATCACCAAACTATTTCTACAGATTTCATAATACTTATAAAATCTGTTATTTAACATACATGTTTGTTTTTCCTTTGACATTAAAAATAGCCTAATTAAGTCTACTGTGATTCAGTGCTGCACAACAACAAAACATGCCAAGGGGATGAATACATTCAATAGCAGTAAAATGTATTTTAGTAATATTACTGTTCTAATGACATTTATAGTGAGTTACAGAGTCTGTGACAGTGGGAAAGATTACAATACATTTGCCACACTAACTCACTGTATGGGATAAGAAATTATATATATATATATATATATATATTTAAGCCATGCCACCTTTATGTGAGGTAAAATGACACTTGGAGCTCTCTACTAATTAGTAAATTGAGTAATCTCCCATCAAAGGACTAAAACTTAATTAATCATGCTTGCCTGCAGTATGTAGACAAATGACTACAATTGGGATATGATCAGGAAATGGCAGAAGTCACGGAGGCACTCCTGATTCATCCATGCATGAGCAATTAATAGTCTGTAAGCTTCAGATGTGCTGGGCCTGCAAAATGGGTAAGACTTACAATAGAGTCAGAACGTAAGTGCAAATATTCACCAGAGTGTCAATGAATATTCATGTCTTTCTTTTATGGGTGTGAGATAATTCTCTTGTTAACTGTCCTTTAGATTAAAATATCCTATAAATTACTCTTTCTTACAAATGAGTTTCTAAATATTCATTTTGAAATCTCTATATCATGTATGTATAACAATAACTCACTTAAATTAATATTTCACTTGTATGTCATTCCAAACAAATATGTCTTAGAATGTCCAAGCTACTCTCTTAGACAGTTTAGTAGAAGAATTTGATTTTGATGAGTAAACTATCCCTTATTTAATATTCATAATGTATGTTTATTCTGACACTTGCTGACAGAGCAAAAATCATACTTTAAAGATCATTTTAACAATGATACAAAGACTTTCACTTTTAGGTGCTCTGAGTCATAGTTCACTTCAAGCCAAGGTATTTTGAAAAAATTTTTTTTTCATAAATATGTTATGGGCTACATGGCTCAGACCAGAAATTCCAATCTTGTCTCTCTGCTTGAACTCAAGATTAGCTGACTGCAATTAGCTTCTGATGAAGACTTTAGCCTAGAGATTAACATATTTTTTTTCTATCCTGCACTGTGATGGTTTTTCACGAACATTTAAAAAAAAAAATACTGGGGGGTAAATCTCTTGACATTCTGATAGCAATCAATAATTAAAGTGTATATACATCACCGTAATAATTGATTGCTATCTTATCTTGCTATCTTATATTTTATGTGATATATCTTTGAAATAACGTTGCCATATAAATCTTATAGATCACATATATTCTGTTGAATTCTCAGAACCATAAAATCCCAGCAGGCACAGGGCGTCAATATAATGTCAAGTTGACATTGGACATGACGTCGGACATTAGCATTTGGTTGAGAATTAAAATCGGGTTGACATCAGCCAATTTGATGTTGACTTAACTTTGGATTTTGTATAAACAACTTAAAAACAACAAATATCAACATCAGATGACATCAGTATTGGACATTAAATTAAAGCGCTACTCCACTCCAAAATGAAAATTTAGTGATTAATCACTTACCCCCATGTCGTTCCAGACCCGTAATAGCTTTGTTCGCCCTAATTTACCATAAATTGTTAAACTGTCCTACCTGCTTGTCAATGTATGTATTTACATACCTCCATGCACCCCGTTTACACAGACATGATACGTCATCATTGTGTTCCATTACACTACTGTAATTCCAATAATAGCACAGAAACTTTAAGGCTTTTGCCAATTTACAAATATTTCGATGTGCTACTTGGGAGCATTTCTACAATGCTTTTGGGAAACATGCTGTTAAGATTACTGTAGTACTATGTGCGTGAGACTAACATTGTACTTAGTGCTTCAAGAAAGCCAGCCACTATCATTTAAGGCCATCACAACACTAATTAAATGAAATTATACTATATATCTTGATTAGGCCTTTCAATTTAACACATTAAGTTAATGTGATTAATCAGATGGAATAAAATTAGGTAACTACATACTGGTAATTCTGTATGCTTCTCCTGCCACTGGAGCAATTCAAGGCCAAACCACACTGAGAGCAGTCCATGCTCTAATATTTAGAAGAATAATTTTGAATAAATTGACAGCTTTAATATTAATATAGTATACACCTCAGCTGTCAGTCACAAGTTGACTTTTACTACAGATATAAAGCACTCTCAGTAAAGCCTTCCAGTAATCCAAACAGTCCAAATGGTCTTGCTGTCTCATCCAGAAACTGAATTAGAGACTCAGAGGGCAGCACTAGTCCTGCCTGATCCCCGATCGGTGAGACGAGTCTCAAATCATACATGCCAAAGACCACGTCCACCTCCCGCCCTCGCTGCAAGAAGTGAGCAAAAGATTAGCGTATCCTGCAGCAGCACAAATATTTCCCTCCACGGGGTCCCTGGAGGCCCCTGGAAAGACCTGGCTCAGCGGAACCCCTGACAGGCTGAAGCACAGAGAAGCGAGCCAGCTAATCAGCATCCAGGAGAAGAGCTCTGAGGCTGGGTCACACAGGCCACATCTCCTTCCTGTCCTTTTTTCAGTGCAGTCTAGTGGGCCATTAGCAGTGCTCTTTATCTGGTGCTCATCCAGTCACTGACACTGCGAGCTCAAGCCCTGGCAGCAGAGCTGACAAATTATTTGAAGCTGTTGATTTCTCAGGTTTATACGTGCAAGGTATTTTAGCTGTGTTTCCGAGGGATGTTTAATGATTCGTTCTTGTTAATCCATCCAACAGACAACATGAGTCCTGTAATGTTGCATAATTAGCATAATGAGGCATAATTAAACCTTGAAAAAAAACAAACTATTGACAGCCTCATAATAAACACAGAGTTTATGACAAATAGGGACTTAGAGACACAAACAGGTGACTTATTACCATAAATAACAAAAATGCAGGTTGCAAGTGACAAGGGAACAACAACGGTAGATTAAATGTGCACACAACAAGCATTATGGTAGAGAGTTTAGGTGGCTGAGGGGAATGGAATAACATAAGGTTTTTCAAGAGTGGTTCCTGTTATGTGGCACCATGACCCAGAATATACAATATACTGTATATATGGAGAGTTTTAATTTTTCATACTAATTCATTTACATTTATCTACTTTTGATGAGTATGTTGGATTTATGTATAATTTGACAAAATTACTTTTTTAAATTGACTGTAAATGATATTTTAAATGATATTTCGTTTAAATTATCTATCTTTTTTAAACATCATATGGCTCACAATTCATGCTAAGCCGCCTTAGTTTAAAATGACACTGTTGCCTCATTGTCTTAAAAAGTACACTAACTTTTGAAAGCATTTTATACAACCACTTTACCGCAATGAGTATTAAAATTGTAATATTTTTTATTAGTAGATTTTCCTATTTTAAAACTGAATATTTTGGTTTGGGAAAAAGGTAAAACGATTTGTTATAAAACAAATCTATTCATTAAGATTTTTCTTTACTGGAAGTAAACCTAGGGTGGCCACAATGTTTCGTTGCGCATATAAAAAATTATTTTTAATGCTACTTTTAAAAATTACACTGAAAAGCTAAATTAGGGTGAAGAAGAGCAGCTTCATTATTTATTTCTGATTCAGATGTATTCTGATTGCGCTTGTGTCTCAGTGAGTGAATATGTTGGCTTTAAGCAATCAGATGTGACAAGCTTAATTGTATCTCTGCGTGTGGATGATGAAGTCACTGATATCCACCCATATGGAAAAGAAACAGAATGAGATGGAGCTGCCCGTTTCATACTATTCAATCAGGCTCTCCCTAAATGGGGGAAAAGACAGAGAAAAAGCTATGAAAACACAGTAATATATGCAACCCAAACTATTTTGAAATACCTGCCTGTGACAACATTTCTGCAGAATGGTGATATGGTGCTTCTTGCATGTTTTGGGATACTTTGAAAATGAAATGTCCAGTGAAGCTAATAGCTTCAGTTTTATCTGAAATAGATTAACAAAAAAATTGATGATAAAACATATTACCTTGGTTGTACATTGCAGATCAGACATGAAATGTCTGATGAGCGATGCTAAAAGATTAATGCTCTGTTGCACTTGAAAATCATGTACCACCAATAGAAAACCCCACCTTGAACCTAACCAATAGTGTTAATCAAAGCACAGCAGAGATAAAAACATACTGTATTTTCTGAAGTAACCATAGCATTTTAGCTCCTTAATCGTGACTCATATTTCACAGGACTGTGTGTGTGCAAGGAACCACATGGAAATAAGACTTATTAATAATCTGTCCCCTAAAGTAATATATATATATATATATATATATATGTGTGTGTGTTTTGGGGGGGGGGAAACACTAAAAGCTATTATTGTTTTACTACTGCTAGTGGCTATTTCAGCTGGAAACCGCAATGAAATGTATATATAGCTAAGTTTTTCAAAAATGTAGGTAGAAGCATGTTTTTACAGTGACAATATGGCTCTTAGTATCTACCTCTCCTGTTTTTCAGTTTCACTTTATTTTGATGATCCCATTTAGAATAATTTGTTGACTACAAGTAACTTTGCAACTATGTCTAACTTACTAGGTTAACTAACTCTCAGAGTATTAAAGGATCATTAGTAGATTGTTAGGGTCAGTTGACCAAGTTGACATGCACTAGCAAAGTTACTTATAGTCAGTAGAATGTCTCTTGGGGAATCATAAAAAAAAGCATGTTGGCAGATATTACGCAGACAGACTACTAATGACTGGTAGTTGACATGTAGTTACAAAGTTACTTATAGTCAAAAGAATGTCTGAAGGGGACCATCAAAATAAAGCATTCCTTTTTTTTAGCCACCAAACGGTCCATTAAACTTGCCTCTCTGTTGTTCATCTTCTCTGCTGTAATATATTTCCAGTAGTCTCTTATCTTTTTTTTTTTTTTCTCCCAGTGCTCACCCGTTTCTTTGTCAATCTCAATTCCCACAGAGCACAGCTACTTGATGCAGGAAAGTGGCTACTGAAAAATGTACATGTTGAACTGACTGACAGAAAATCCTGCCAATGAGCATGTGTAAACCAATTACCATATTTATCTTTGTTTTGCTGGTAATTTCAACCTCACTTGGTATACAAACACAATTATCTTCCTCGATAATGAATGTTTCGCCCTGAAATTAAAGCTCTGTCATGATTCACTTACCATCATGTTGTACCAAGTTTCTTTTCTTCTGCAGAAATGCAATTAAAAATGAATAAAGAGCTTTCAAGGACTCAAAAGTATCATAAATATGTGCTTATACTCTATATTTCAAGTCTGAAGCCCATTGGGGTGAAACTTCACACATTTTTACAGGCTATTTGGTTGGGTACACATGTATACCAAATAAATAGAGTGTTATTGTAATGAGCTCATGCATTGGACTTTTAGAAAATTTAGAAACTCAAGAGTTTCCCCCTTTGGATGGAACAATACAGTTTATACTGATATACTCCAATGTTGCAAACAAATCTGAAAAATAACAAAGGACACAGAGTGAGCTGCTGCATAAAAATGCATAATTTAAGTTGTCATGAACATGAGATGCACTTTATATTAATAACTAAATCACAAACCTATGTGGCTTTCCCTCCCCTCAGAGGCATGTGCTGTTTAATGCATTCGAGAGCTGCATAACTTATATCTTACGGTTGTATTCTTATCTGTAAATGCTTAAAATTCACAAGCATTTCCATGTTGCAAAAAGACTAGTCCTGGCAGCAAGTATGTTTCTGTTAAACTTCACAGACTTCACTGAAGGAGGCGCATATGTGTGTCAAACAGACATACCGAAACAAAGACCAGCTCCAAAAATGTTCTTGGTTCTAGCTCCTAGCTCCTCAAATTCAGAAGACTTAGCTGGCCATATGGACCACCTTTATGATGCTTTTGTGATCTTTGTTTAAAGTTTGAATGCTCCAGATTTTTCTATTTTTGGGCAAACTATCCCTTGAAATATGTTATGTTCCCAGCTGTTTGTTCTTTTTGCGCTGCATCATGAATATTTTGTGACAAGATTTTTTGTTTTATTTACTCCTTTGGATCAGCTAGCGCCTAAGGCAACACTTTATGACAAGGCTTGACAAGTCAGCAAAGAGGGCATAGCTCTACAGCTCTGGAGCTCCGCTCCAAAGTGGCGTCTCCAATAATCCCTGTAATCCATGATACCCTTTTGCTTTTTTTCTGCTGATACGGTGTTTGCTTGTCTGTGGTAAGATCTTCTTTGTCATACACACAAAAACCACACAGCAAGCCTCTTTGGATCAAGGAGGCATGCCACTGCACAAGCAGGAGGGCATTTGTCTTGAGACATAACCACTGCTTCAGCTGTTTTCAAGCCAGATCAGGGCCCTGTCTGCCCTTTCATTGTCTTGTCTTGATGAAAGAAGAAAACTCACAGGTATATACTTCACAGGTTCTGCGGCGTTGAATTCTTTATCAGCAGACTCTTTAGACGCAGCTAGCCAGATCAAAATCAGCCTGCAACAAGTCCTTCACACAAGCTTTAACAGACGCCGCTGACTCTAAGCCAATTCAGTATTGATCTCTTCAACACAAGATACCTTCTTTTCCTACAATATAAGTGTCTCTTTGGTTTTGTGTTCTTTTTGTTCTTTCATGTCCAATGATAAGATTCAAAAAGTAGATTAGGTTAATTAATTCTGCACATACAACATGTTTCTCAGAAGGAAATGGAAAAACGTGAACACCTGTCATAATATCAGAATAGAAGTAAGCAAAGACTTACACTGTAAGTCTCCTGTTGCTCAACTGACCAAAAAAGCACAGTTTGCCATTTTCATACTAATTATTTATTTATTTTTTAAAGTTGAAGGACATTTTTTCCAACTCTCAAAGAAAACTTTTAAATTAAAACTATAATTATAATTACAATAAAATACGCTTCTATAATGGACAACACACCATGCAAGATTTAAAGCTGCCAAAATACTTAGAAAGATAATTTAATATTTCCATTCAAACGGCAGCTTGCAGCAATGTTGCTTTAATTGATTGAATCTATGCTGAATTGCTAACTCAATTGAAAACAATGAGTGCAACCCAGCAGAACAGAGCAGGGAATGCAGATGGAGGGGCACATGGCTCTCCTGTTCCCCAGAAACATGTCTTTGCTGGCAGCTAATCAATCAGCTGTGGTAATGGCTGTCTCTCTGCCTACAGTGGCACCTTTTAACAGCTCAGCTCAATTTAGTGGAAGACACTTTTGACCTTTTGTGGACACTTAGAATCCTGCTCATCGAGCCAATAGGTGCAAAAGATGCCTGCACTGATAGTTTCTATTAACAAATGGATCGACAAACAAGCTTGTAAATATTGTCTGGCTGGCCATAATATAATAAACATAACCTGATTGCCCATAAAATGCCAGTGAGACACCAAAATAAGAGAAATAAATGTGTGAGTGTATATACATCGGATATATACATTGGAAAACATAAAAACATATTAACAACGCCAGCTAGCTACATTCATGGAATTATCACATTGTCATTGAAACATATGGGTCACACATATTACGGTATTAGATATATGCGCACAGACTCATTACAGACCAAAATATCTCCTACAGTGACTATAAAACTGCTAATTAGTGTTTAATGTTAAGCACAAACAGACAAGTGTAACATAACAACTAATCAGTCTCTAAAAGAAGCGTTTGTCCCTTTCCAAGTAATTAGAAAAGTAATCCATTTAAACACTGTCTTTTTTTGCAATTAAAGCTTCAAGAGCACGTTCTAAGCATCGATTTGTCCAAAATCAAGTTGGAAAATGTGACTATGCAGACAGCAGCTTTCTCATTAAAGTAAATGAGATTGCGCAAACGGGCACCAAAGCAGCCAATGAATACGTAGGTAAACCGGTACAGCCAATATACTTTTATACAACTGAAAAACAACGATTAGTCAGGTCCCCTGATCTAGTTTTGTGCCGCCTCTCGGTTTACAGCCTCTATAGACTACGTTCTATTTCTGATAAGCCTTTGATTCTATACTGAGAAAGAGAGAGAGAGTGAAAGAGATGCAACCGCATGCAATTTGCACAATCCATCCACAGCTCTGGACCAGAGTGTGATGCGGTGAGCATTGGCAGTGGCAACGGTGCTGAATTCTAATTGTTTTGAAGGGTATGGAACTGAAGGGTTGCCATGGCAACATGCATCAGTCCAAAGGCAGGGAGCGATAGCTCTGTCGCCTCATTGCTATGATCTAATTCAGAGTTTCCAGGCTGCCTGTTATCATTCACTTTAAGATTAAAACAGGGGTCTCGAGAGGTCAATGCACTGCATATGTATTTACGGTTCGCACACGTGTTTATCATCTGATACGTATGCACATCTACATGTAAAGCATTTGAAACTGAACTGGATGGGTGTCAATGCAAAGCATGGCTGGTAATGTACATACGCATAATGATAACACGATGACTGATGACTGAAAAACATCACTGAACGCTTTTTGATAATGCTTATTTATTCCTCAAGGCTATGGAATTGTCATTAGTGGTAATTAAGAGCAAAAAACTTCAGCCTGCTGAAAATGACTAATCATTCATGTAAACATATTGCTGTGCCAGTGTCTAACTCCACCGAATAAGCAGCGGGCTTTTAGATAAGATGGGAGCTCAGTAAGTGCCATAAGCTAAAAAATGAGCTCTATGCATTTGTTACAGATATACTCATAATGGAGACGCTGCAGAAAATCAATAGGTAATCAAGTCTGCAATCTAAAAGCAGGATGCGCTGGCCTCTTTCCTCCGCCGCTGCACCGCAGTGCTCACGCACCCCGGCGAAGATAGATGTGGAGGCTGTCGGATTTTGGAGTAATACCATGAGGTGCACGCTTTTTAAATTGATAATTTTCGTTGCCATTCAGACACTCTTTGGGGAGGGAAAGTCACTCACAATTTTGATCAGGTTGCATGACGATGTTCTGCTGTGTTATACACGGCTAGGCACGAAAACGTCTTCTCTGCAGCTCTTCTCATATAATGTAGGGGGTTGAGGAGCCTAGAGTTTAAAGATCTGGGGCCTTCTGTATTAAACCCTACGTAGATCATAAAAGTGAGCAATCACACAAAAGTTTTCTGATTTATAAAACCATGCGTATGCCAGAACCTGCACAAAATTCAGAGTTGTTTTCATTCTTTTCCACTTTCTAAATAGTATTTTAAATTGTTTAAACAAATAAAGTTAAGCAATTTTGCCTACAAGGTAAACATATATTTTTGAATGTTTTTACACAGTATCTCAGGCCAAACTTATTTATCCAGCTTTCAGGTTGACCTTTATGACCTTATGACCTTTATTTTTGTGGTCCAGGGTCACATATGTGCATGGAAAATTACACATTTCTATATACATTTTGTGCGTACACAATGCTTGTACTTCAGGCTCCTGGGCTGTAGGTTAACCATACAAGTACATCAGCTATTATTGTTGCACACAAGAGGCACTAAAGAGATCCAACTAACATTTAGTTACATTACCATATACAGTACATATATACAAAGGATCCATCATTTACAGTTGCCTGTGATTGAGAGATGAACATTGGATAAAGCAGGGCACACACACTACAAAAAATCATGCCGATTTAGGGCCAGATTCTACCCTCTCGACAATCCTGTTATCCAAAATGTTGAATATTTACGATCAAAATCATCTGTGTGGGGATCCCCAAGGACAAACATGCACACATTCTGTAGACTGTCACGTGGAACGAAACAATTCGCAATCAGAAAGTGAGCTGACAGAAGATGGAAGCATTACTCACCTTCATCTCAGACTGTAATATGTAAAGTCCACATTCACACTATTTCCATGACTTTTATCGCCATTTTTTCTTGCCTGTCATCCACCATTTGTTTACTCTACAGCCATGTTTGTCCGTGTGAGATTTCGCATATTCACAGTTGGGACTCACAGTTGAGATTTACTTGTCTTGGAATGGAGTTGGTTATAGTGTGTGGTGTGTTGTCTTGGACACATTGCAGCACTCCATAAACAATAGGAACAAAACTGTTAATGCAATTACTATTATTATTATTTGTAGTAGTAGTAGTATTTTATTATATATATGTGTGTGTGGCCTCTCATATTTTGAAAATCTGAAAAGATTTTTTAAAAAACCTTTTAGTGTGGGCCAGCCTAAGTGTTAATTCCTCAGTAATTACATTGTAACATGGATAAAGGGTTATTGTGTAATTTAGGTTATGATGTAATTATACATTTAAGTACTGAGTAATATAAATTAACTACATGTAGGCTGCTTACTATATGGTTAGGGTTAGGGTTAGGTTTTGGCTTAGGGTTACTTGCATGTAATTATGCATAATTTATTATAAAAGTAAGTACATGTAACATGTAACAAGAACACCTGATGAAAATAAAGTGTTACCAAGATGTGCAGTTGATAGTGAGCTTTACATCCACCCATATGCAGGAAATACTATTAAAAACACTATTACTATTACTACTACAACAAACTACTACTACTGCTATATACTAGTGCAAAATGTTGCAAAATATTACAACATATTCTGAATGTTTCTTAAAATATATTTAGTATAGTATATATTATGAATATTTCTTAGTCTTTTTTTTATTTTAATAGGAAATTAATTTATATATTAAAAAATGAATACAAAAATAAATACAAATAATTGTACTCCTCAATAATTACATTTCACCCTACCCTAAACCCACCCACCTCTGAACAATATACAACACACACATCGGTCACGAGAGACAAAAGAGCCAATAGCATTTCACAACATCATGATGCAATCGATCACGAGACACGCAAGAGCCATGTCATACATGTTTTGTTGCTAGCGAGTTTAATCAAACAAAGTGAGATATAATCAGGACATATAATCTAATTTCTCTGTGGCAATTAATAGTCTATATTTACATAAAAGCTCCATTATTGCCACTTGACTTGGCTTTTATTTGCGCTATATGTGAAAAGTATGACATACTACTTAGGCTCATCTAGTTACACAAAATGTCTCTATATTGGTCAAATGGGACATTCATTTAAAGCCAGATTAGAATCAGATGAAAATAGGGTGAAGATCTGTCTATGGCTTTGATGTAGCAGTGTGGGCTGACACGAGCTCAGAGGAGGAGCTGACGGGGAATCGCTGATCGGCGCTGGAGGCTTTCTCTCTGCTCCTTCTGTCCCCCTGAGCATCTTCCCCGCACCGGGGCTCAGCTCAAAAATCTCCTCTCTGACATCCATCAGCGCTGGATCAACAGTGCTCATAGATCCGTGCTTGATGCTATCTTCCCTCCGTCCATCCCATTGATCTCCTTGTACAATTATCGGCTAAATGTGTTCGGCTGTTTGACTTTTTGAAGGAGCTGGAAAGTTGCAGTTAAGACAGATGCCATGGGAGAAATCTCACAAGGCCGACCGGCAGCAAAGTGGGGGAAAGACAAAACTCAAAAGGACACATGACATCTTAATGCATGACTCTTGTGCCTGCAGCAGACATGTGCTATCCAGTGCACTCTTGACTGAACAAAGTAAAACACTTTAAAAGTATCAAATGTGAACAAATGGTGCTGGTGTTTAGAAATCTGTGGGCAGTTTTAGCATTTTCAACAACAGAAACTCACCAAAAGATGGAGGACAGGGAAAACTGTTGAAAACTGTCTACAGAGAACTGTCTATTTATCTATCAAAGAAATACTAAATTTAAAAGTATGTGAATACATTTGAAGTTGAACTTTCCTGAACTTTGTCACAATGTCCACAGTCACAAATTTCATATTGGCAACTCTCATTTAATACGAATGACTTATGGTTGTTCTGTCACTGGAAATTGCAATCCGTTTTATAATGCTATCCTTTTTTTAAAATCTTGGCTTAGTTTTCATTCATTCTTACTGCAATACATTCACGTCAGGTCAGATTAGAGCACCCAGTTGTCTCATTTTAGTGAAACAAACAATATTCAGTCTTATTGGCCCTGGGATAGTAATCCTACTCCAGTAATTTCACTTACTCAAGTGTTTTAGATTTGAAGTTATTGACTTGTTGTACCTGCGCTACTGTGCAAGCTAATAAATCAATAGAACAGTTCATCAGGTTATATCCGCATCCCATCAATGTGCTTCATTCAGGAAACTTCTCAGTTTCTTTAGACTTTTTTCAATGCCTCGCTGAACAAAGAAAGAGAATATTTACGGTAGTTAGTTGCTCTATAATCACTTTCACCTCAAAAGCATCTCTCGCTGTCTCAGGGGAATCATTTCCTCAGTGTTCAATTATATTGACATGCTCATTAGGATTTTTCTTCACTTGAAAGCTAGATTTTTGTTCTTTTTCTGTTCTTTTTTTCCCCTTGTTTTCAACACTGAAGCTCAATTGATCAGAAACACTGTGATCAGGGGCATCAGGCGCCTTTGTTTTTAGAAAATGAACCAGAGGCAGTCCACACACACTAAGCGAGACATAACCCCAAAAAAGTAGGAATTTTAAATACATATAGATGTGAATGTGTGGTTTTTGCTATAATAAAATATCCAGGGATATAATTTCCTTAATAAAATGGCTTCACAATTCTTTTTGGGTTCCTGATACCCAAAATTAAAAATAAAATAAAAATTTTATTCTGTGTTCTGAACAGTTCATTGACCTTGATTCTGATATGCAACACATGACATATCCTCAAAACATGCACCACTGATAGAGTCACGAGGGAGCACTTCCTGTTCCTGAAGCTGTCATACACGTCAAATCGCTCACCCATTCATGGGGGTCGTGAGTGATCGCTTGTGGCCCCTCAGCGGACACATCTCTTTAGTTCCACAATGTTTATCCCAGACAGGCCCTTGTATTCTCCATTTCATCCTCTCCTCATGCCCTGCCGAGGCTTTGCTTATTATAAATAGCAGGCTAAATGTGAACTCAATTATCCATTATCATGCGCAACTGATGATCCTAAATTTCATTAGGCGATAAAACGTCATGTGGAGAACGATGGTACTTCTTCTGTGCACTCACAGATGATTGTTATTTGAGAACACAGAGAGCCTACAGAGACACTACACGCTTATCATTCACACTGAGACTGTGCTAATACATGCCACACAGATTAGCTATTTTCAAAAAATAAATAAATAAATAAATAAATAAATAAAAAAATTAGAAACAGACACACCTGTAATCACTTTCTGGAGTTTTAGTAATCTTTGAAGTCAATACAAAATCAGAATTGGCACTTTACTTTCTTAATGGGTGTTCAAGGTCTTGCTGTGAATGATTCAGTGGTGCATGTTGCCTAATTGAGATGAATGGGAATGCTAAGAGATCACTTCAGCTAAAAAAAAAAAAAATCTGAGCAGTCCATTACAAAACTGTAAGATGTGATAGTTCTTTTTGCATGAAATTTAGACAATAAAGATAATTTAGCATGCAATTTAGACATATATATATATATATATATATATATAT
>SCHK01433465.1:1106-11463 GCA_004124795.1 Poropuntius huangchuchieni | reverse complement strand
TTTTGAGTGAACAACTGGACTCAAGATTAATAAAATTCATAAGTCATAAAATAACTACGTTAAACATAATGCCCAACTCAAAACTACAGTCAGTCGGACGTTATCACATAAACTGGCTTATTACACAGCAACTTTTTAATGTAAATGTTTATGTACGTTGAAAGAGGCTGAAAAAAAAGAAGCTAGTTTTACCTCATTCAAACAGCTGAATCTCTGAGGAGAAACGTGAAAAAACTAGTTCCTGCATATTAGCGCTGAGGATGTGTGTAACTGCATTGTGCTTGTTTGATTCGGGATATCCTCAATAGTAGTCTTCCTGTGCTTACAAAATGCAGGTCACCGTCCGCAGGAGACAGGCAAAAGTTCAATGAGGAAACTTAAGTGTTTGACCGGGTGTGACACAGAAGACACTTTAGGTTACCAGAGGCCATTTTGATTCATGTGCATTTAATGCATATTACAGATTTATCAAAAGGAAAAAGGACATTTGCACACAATTAGATCCAACTCTGACATTTTAATGGAAAATTTGAATAATTATTAAATTATTCTCCTCACAGTTGAATAGAAGCGAAAACATTGTACAGTATTTTTCACAATATTTCACAGTATTTACAGAATCCTTATCAGTGCCGAAAGCCTCGCCGCGTTACAGTAGCGCCGCCTGCTGGTCTCCAGCAAACACACACCTGGGTCCATGCCAACCTAACAATCCAATACACTCCCAGATCAGTTAAATATACAAAAACAAGTAGAAATACTAAAGATGTAAATATAAATGAAACATAATCTGTACATTTCTTCAGTACATTCACAAAAAGAACTGATCTCAAATAAAGCGCACACCGTGAAGCCGACTTGTTTGGTATGTTTTCAATATAGCAAACAAAACAAAAATCCCAACACAGATGCTTCCTGTAAACATCCCTTTTAAGAGCAGAGGTTTAAAAAGGGATATTTACAAGGTCTTTTCAAATAATAGAGATAATAACTAATAATATATACAGGGGTATGAAATGTATAGGATGTTAAAATCTACTTTGTTCCACCATCTCCTTTCCAAAGGAAATAAACAGCTGTAGCCACATTAAGAAGTTGATATTAAAGTGAAAAAAATATAATCTCAGTTCAACAAAATAAACTTTCCAGGAAATGGGAATGGTGTTTGTAAACATTTCCCCCCCCCTTCACATTAAAAATGGCCTTCATACCATAAAAGAAAACTGATAAGCTACTAATATTTTACAGAAGTAGTTTTCTTCTGGTGGACACATATGTACATCTACACACATATCTTGCAATCGCACTCCTGTTATATGAACATACTGTTCAAATTTATAACATTCTTCATGCATGTAAGGAATATGCAACCTATATAAATATGTTTCAGTTTTTTAGTTATCAGTCTTCATGGATCACAAAGTGACAAAGATGTAAAAATGCATCAGCTGACCTTAAAAGCAGAATCTTATGGAAACGATCATGAGCATAAAAGAGGTGACTACTTATGAATAAAGAATGTGAAGCAAATTTCAGAACCCTTTTTTTTTTTTTCTCATTATGAAAATGAATCCCAGTAGCTTGCTGTAATTCTAATAAATGTTTCCTTTTTTATTACTGTAATACACATTAATTTGAGAAATAGATTTACAGTATAAGTTCATTTACACTGATTTGAATATTTATTTATTTTCTACAGAAATGGGAATGTTTTTGTATTTTCCGTACGCAAAGCATTATTTCTTATTTTTACTTTTAATTTGTACGGTGAAATTTGACCTGGAAATGTTTTCTCAAGATTCACCTTAAAACTGCAACTCAAATTTTAGATCCAAGCAGTAAAAAGTGAACACAGTATATTAGCACAGAGCTATCAGGCAGTTCCAACTCATTAGAGAAACATTGGCTACAAAATTATTCATGATTTTGTTGAAGGGCCTCTTGCTTTCAGTCGTCGCCTGCGGCTCAAAGCGTTTCATTATTAACCTGCTCCTGACACAGAGCCAGAGACACCTCAGAGATTTCACCGTGACCCCACTGCTCAAACATCTAGCTTCAGTTTCAAGATGGACTGAAAATGACTTCTGATCTGGTCGGTCAATACAAGGACACTTGGGTTCAACAAGCTGCCAGACAGATTCCAGTGATACTCAAAATGGATGAATCTCACAAAAAAAAAAAAACATATTCAGGTCACATTTTATGACAAAATAAATTACATTTCGCATAAACAGATCATACATGGAATATGTTTTTGCAAATAATGTTTTGATGCAATTAATCGTAACAGTTGTAAAAAAGGCTTACTTCCTTTTTTTTTTTTTTTTTTTTTGCAAAAAAACTTTTTTTTTTTTTGTCTTTTGGGTATACGGCCTGACATGTTTTTGACAGATTCCCACAAATATCTCTCTACCTCTAATTTACAGTACAATATCACAGCTGGAGTGACCAAAATGGTGCAATTCTTGGCATTTTCCATATGCATGACAAAATAAACAGATGATTTTGTGCTTTGTGAGGCTTTAGCACGTTTCTACTGAAATGTTTTACTTGGACAAAAACGGACATCGTTTTACAGTGAAAGCATAATATATGCGAGAAAGAAATGAAATAAAGCAAAATAATGGGAAATGTGAAATTATGATCTTGTGTGTGAGAGAATTTTAAATGAACAGCACTGAAACTAAATGTAATTCAAAATGTTTTTGAAAAGAAAACTACATACAAGCAGACAGTCCAGGTATTTAAGGACTAAAATGGTAATTACATCCCTAAATCTGCAATTAATATTCCAAACTTGAATCATCTTGTCCTTTTCGCTCCAGGACATTGAGTCCTCACAGATGGTGACCTCAATCAAACTGCAAAACACTGTTACATAAATATTGCCCCCTTTTCCAGTTTTGGAAAACCATTAGATTGACGTTTGGAGGGGTTACATTAGGAATGAGCTTAGTGATCATTGAGCAGATAATGACTTTCAAATCTCAGTTTGAGCTCTGCCAGGTGATGCAAACGCATTTAGGACAGAGAGCGAGAGAAGGAGGGGGAAGTAGGAGGCAGGTGGTAATATTCCACAGCCTATGATGAGTGGAAAATTCAACAGAACTCCTCACAACCATAAAAGCTAAATAGGTGGAAATGTGGCTGAGACGCTGAGGGGTCTCATGGCCCTGACTTCTTGGAAATGTCTGGAGTGAGGACACATTGACTTCAATGGTTACTTGGTTACTTGCCTTTAAGCTGACGCCATTCATCCAAAGTGACTTACAGGGGACTAATTGCAGGGTTTAAGTCATTTGCTCAAGTGCGTAATAGTGCAGGATTTTGACCTTGCTAACTATTTAGTTCCCTTTTGGCTCTTAAACAGAAACTTTTGTATTACCAGGCCAGATTTTTACACGTAACCCCATTACTGCACAGTAAGATAAATCCGAAAGTACTTTTTTTTTTGGACTTCGAGCATTTGTCATTGCAAAAGAAACAACGGTGGGCCATATCCGTTTGAAAGAAGCATTATGAAGCCACAGGCTGGATTTTTCGTGTTAGTCAATGCTGCAGTATCAACATATCCCTTTGCTAAACATCACTACAGGCCTCCTTCACAGCAAATTCTGCATAAGTTTGCTATGGTTCTCAGATCGCAAAACCCATAACAAGAAGTCAAAGCAAAATCGGCTCCAAGAGCGCAAGGACTACTTTGGCCTAAAACAAGTGCCCAATAATAATAATTAATAAATAAACTGTAATTAAAACATAAAAACACACTCATTTCAAGGGAAACTTGATCAACTAAAAGTTGTGTCCCAAAGAGAAACATGGTGTTTGAATGAAAAAGGAATCAAGAATTTGTGGAACTATGACTTGGCAGACAAGTTGTCAACCAATCATAAGAGGTCCCAGTGCTCACCCCTGCTGCACCCCATACCCTTCCCTGAATGAAAAGGCCTCTGATTCCATAGTCAAACAGTCAACAGATACCAGCACTGTCCTCTCCATCTTGACGTCTCATTTGGGGATCTCCAGGGCCATTACAGCAGGTTTGGTCTTAAAGTACTGATTGAAACGCAGCACGGCATACCTAGGAAAAGAGTGTGACAGAATCAGAGCTTAAGTCAAAATTAGGAATAAGACACAATAAGTAATATTGCCAGAAATTACCTTTTTAAAATCAGAAATTAATTTAGTAAGAAATACATATATATATTTTAATTTGAGGTCATATTTATCCCCAATAATGCTTTTTACCTTTAAAATGAGACATTTATATATGTTTGAAAAAAAATTCACTTATTTAAAATTTTATTTTAGAAATCTGAAACAATTTTGGCTTGTATATCTATACAGTTATCATCAGTTTTTTAATGTATTTATAGATTTTGTTTGTATTATGCTATATCTTTTATATTTGTAGCACTAATTACAAATAAATGTATTATTATTAAATACAAAACAGCATAATAAATGCTTTTAAGGCTCCTATGTTAGGTTATATATTACATTATGAAATATATATTGAATAAATTTAAAAAAGCATGACGGGCATTTTGCCTAAAGACCTGGTTATTTACTTTTTTTAATCTTTTCCTACAGGCTGATTTTTTAAACAGGCTGTAGGATCCCTTCTGATCTCATCTGCGCAGGCAGTGATTTGTTGTTAAAAGGTGCAGCCTGAGTGGAACCACGACCTGTTGCTTGGAAACTGGCGACGTAGGAAGTTTACAGAATATATTACTTGAGCCAGTTTAATAAAACTGAGCCACGATTCCTACAAAAATATCCTCAGCCTACGGATGACATAACTCACCCCCTCCAAAAACAAAACAAAAAAAAAAACTAGAGTAACCTGAGTAAAGTTTCATTGTGCTACAGATACACAACACACAAGATTTCAAGTGCGGTTTAGGTCGAGTGCCAGAGTCACAGAGGGCAACTCACTTGTTGCAGTCAAATCTAGTTTTCACCTCTGGAAAACAAACACCATTGACTGGTTTCTATAGGCAATAGAAATGACAATCCACACCCATTCATTTTGCTACATGTGGGAGAGCTTCATATTAGACGTTCACCTCCAACTGAGGCTTTCATTCACAGATTCAGGTCTAATGTATTTTTAAAGTCCAAAGACAATGGACAAGGTATTGGGACACTGTTTTAGCCATGAAGCCAAGAGATTCAGGTCTCTGTGATTCATATCTCATGATTATATATAAAATTACAAAATGTTATTTATTTTTTATTTTTTGGATACTAAAAAGTTACAAATAACCTGGAGACCCATATAGTTGAATTATATTTTCAGGGTATCAATATGATTTATATTATGATATTCATAATATGTATGTCACCACATGCTACTTATATTAGCATTTTTTAAAATTAAATATCTGAATTTGGTCTAATTTGTCCAATAAAGAAATACCAGGACTTATTCCCTGTATACGATTTTATATTAGCTTATCTTCTGGAACTAATACTTGCTTGTTTATTGGCTGCATGAGTTGCCACCACTTACATATCACTTACTGTACATTTTTTATCTGCCAGTAATACCCATTTCTCTTAACACAGTAAGAGTTGATAATGATCTTTATGCCTGCAAACAAATCCTCCCCCATCACAGAGATGAAAGGTTTGCTGAGCTGGGTATGCTTCTTACCCGAGGAAGTCAAACTCGATGGTGGAGTACTTGGCTTGGATCAGGGCCCAGAAACCCCAGAAGAAATGTGAAGCCTGCCAAAGCGGAAGAACGAGAACTTTAGGCAAAAGCCTTCCAGCTCAGTCCGTACAAAGACGTATCACTGACACCAATAAACATGCAAAAAGCTTGTAATCCAAAAGCTTGGAATAAACTTCATAAATGCAGCATTATGAAAACCTCCTCCTCTATGATCCTCTGCACACTCACCAGAGCAAATTTGTTGACCTGTACATAGAGGGTCTCCAGTTCACGCTGGCTCACCTCTTCACCTTTCTTGGTAAAGAGCTTGTAGGCCTGCAGATAAGTGTGCAACCAGTCCAACTGCATTTCTCGACTTGGATAAAGGTTATAATCAGGTTCACTCATGCCTGATAAACACACACAAACACGTATAATGAGGTTAATGCAAAACAAATCCCAAAGGATTACTATTATGAATGATATTTTAATGCCCCTCACCTGCAAATTCATTAAAATGATTTCCAATGTCAAATGCTTGGTAGTTGTAACTTGAGTATTCATAATCGATAAACCGAACATGACCTGAAAATGCAAGAGGGGTTGATCTGTAGTAAGTAAAACAAAATATTAGACTTGAGTGCCTTTTAAAACAAAATCTCAAAATGTAATGCTTCAGGTGAAAAGTGTTAACACTTTGGCTCTATGGTGTTGTCAATATTTCTTTGTTTGAACAGCCCAATATGTCAACTTCTGGCTCAAGCAAATGAAGGATTTCATGTTTGCCTAAACAATAAAACACAGGAGGCAGAATGGAAGCAGCGGCAGTAGTGTTTGAGAAACCTGGCAGCAGTCAATATATTTGCTATTTTGTTGCACACTGAAGCATTTTAAAACAACAGAAAAACACATTCACAATGTATTTAAATTGTGTACGATGACATACTACCGTTCATACGTTTAGGTTCTGTAAGGTGTTTTTTTTTTTAATAAATTTATTTTTTTTAAATTAACACTTCTACTTAGCAAGGGCACACTAGATTGACTGATCAAAACCACAGCAAAGTTTATGTTTATAATGTCTATTTCAAATAATTATATTCTTTTGAACTCTTTATTCATCAAAGAATCCTAAAAAAGTATCATGGTTACAGCAAAAACTTATTTTTCAACACTGATAATAACAAATGTTTCTTGAGTATAAAATCTGCATATTATAATTATTTCTGAAGTATCATGTGACACTGAAGACTGGAGTAATGAAGCTTAAAATTCAGTTTTGCCATTACAGAAATAAATGACATTTTAAAATATATTAATTAATATTATTTCACAATTTTACAAAAGAATATTTTATAGCTTTTACTCCATTTTTTGATCAAATGCGACCTTAGTGAGCATAAAATACTTATTTAAAAACACTAAAAAAATCTCTCACTTTTGTAATACACACTTGTGCACATAATGAGACCAGGCACTTTTATTATAAAAGTAAATACAGTAAGTTTGATTTCATGATGTCACGGTGTACACCAGCAAAACTCACCTTCCTTTGCATTGTGAATGATGTTCTTGCAGAGCAGGTCATTGTGACAAAGCACTACAGGAGAACTCAGCTGCGACAGGTGTTCCTTCATCCACATCATTTCCTGTTCTAGAACTTCCTGACTGGGCACTTCCTGCTGAATTCTAATTCAGAAAACACAGAAACAGACAAGTGATTCAATCACATGACAAACAGAGAGTCAAGAGTATTTGACAAATACAACAAAATGTATTTATTACTGAGATAGGATTATTAAAGGTTTTTAACAATATTTTGTTGTCGGTTGACTCAAGGAATTCTGTGATACTCTTACTCTTAGATTTGAGTGGTGACATTGATTCTGTGCACCACAGAATTATTATCTCATGACTTGAACAATGTGTGGGTATTGAAGGTTGTGCTCTTAATTGGTTTAAGTCCTATCTGAAGGATAGAACTTTTTTGTTTGTCTTCTGTTTCTGTTTTGGATTATGGAGTCCCTCAGGGCTCCATTCTGGCCCCTGTTTTGTTCTTACTGTATATTTTTCCTTTGGGTACTATTCTTTCTAAACATGTGGTGTCATTTCACTTTCATGCCGATGACACACAAATTTATTTACCCTTAAAGAAAGATGACAGAAAAATCTCATTATCAGCATGCTGGTCTTAAGTTTTCTTAAAAAAATGTTTGCATTTAATGATAGCAAAACTGAGGTTATTGTGTTTGGGCCCACAGGTGTTTCAGGTACTGTTAATGGTGACCTGGGAGATTTGGTCTCCTATGTAAAATACTCTGCTGGGTGCTATTTTTGTTTCTGCCCTCAAATTTAATAAACAGATTGTGTAGATGAATTTATTATTGTCTAAGGCTAAGAGTTTCTTAACATTTGCAGAGTTTGAGAGAATGTTTCATGCGCACTTTCATCTAGACTTGACTATTGTAATTCTCTTTAAATTGGAATGAGTCAATCCAATATTAGTTGTCTTCAGATGGTTCAAAATAAAGCCACCAGACTTTTGACTGGCACTCGGGAATTTGATCATATTTCCCCAACATAACACTCTTTGCAATGGCTGCTGATTTGTAATAGAACTGATTACAAAATTTCGCTTTTTGTTTTTGAAGCTCTAAACGGATTATCTCCAAAATATCTTAGCCAAGCTATAATAATTTGAAGGGTGATCAAGCCTTTTCTATTGCTGGTCCAAAATTGTGGAATACTCTCCATTTATCCCTAAAATTAATCTCCACGGTCTGAATTAAATCTGAATTTAAAGGTGAGTAAGCTCTCAGATTTCATCAAAAATATCTTAATTTGTGAACAAAGGTCTTACGGGGTTTGGAATGACATGAGGGAGTAATTAATGACAGAATACTCATTTTTGGGTGAACTATCTCTTTTATAAGTTCATGTTAGCTCATGTTAGCTGAAGTCCATTAAATAACATTAAAAACACACATTGGATTTTAATAATGTTTTATTATATGCTGAAACTAACATTAAGATTAATAAAAGTATTTTTCATTGCCAGTTCATGTACTTAGAGTTAACAAATGGAATCCTATTGTATCAACTAAATGCTTCGTCAGGCTTTTAACAGATGGATTAACAAAAGAGAAATTAAGACAGTGATAAAGTCTTCCAGTTAAACCAATGAGAAAGCCTGTCTGAGTGACCACTCTCCCTTCATAATGGGCTTAAGGAGCTATTTCTAGAATCTTCTTTTGCCCTGCAGTGGCTCATTCAAAACCTAGCAGCAATGATCTGATTGGTCACTTTTTTTGCTTATGTTACTTTAGTAGTTTATGACTTGTTTAAAGTAACAGCAAACTACTACGTGAAATCAGCCGATTAGACTTTGGGCAGTAATATAATCTCCACCAGAGAAACTCTTATGAAACTAATGCTCTAATGACTGATGACGTAAATGACTTCACATGTGCATTATCTCTGGCTCCCGATAAACGTCAGGATGCAAACAGCCGCCAGCTTTTAAGAGAAAGCATCTTTGTAAGGAAGACTGTGGAGATGATTATGTGACATAACAGCTCTGCGCATGAGATTAGATGGACGGATGTAATCTGTGTACTGTGAAACACCTGTCTGAGCAAAATCTAAATTTTTTCAAATGGTTCAAAAGGTTTCAAATGGCTTTAATTTAGGTCTCATCCAATCATATTCTGAGTTGTGAACTGTGTTATAATCTGAATTTTAGATCATTGAAGATTTAAGATCCACTCTCTGAAGTTTACCTGACGTTAGATGCTTGGTCTGTGAACTCAGTGGCCACCAGCGAGAAGTACTTGCGCATTTTGATCCACAGGTTGGGTTTGGGGATGCAGCCGTTGTGTGCGTGGATGGCGTGAATGCGGGCCATTTCACGTGCGATCAGTCTGCCAATAATAACAAAGGAAGACGTTGGTCAAAACTGCAGTGTTTAATTTCAGGTTAAACACAATGCCTGGAAAAAGCTGTTCGTGCGGAAAAATGGATATTAGCCCAGGGTCACCGGTGTAGATTTTGACGGTTCACTGTGTGCCTGGAAGGAGATTACGTGACCCTCATGACAGGAATGAACACTTCTGTCTGAGTGCACATAAACTTCACTCCAAATTTGTAGTTAGCTTAGACTATATGAAGAACAACAAATCATTTTTACACAAACCAATTTTCAATATTTAAAAACCCGTTTTAAAAAGATACCTATTATGTCACCTTTGTTCTCTTTTTCATCAAATGATGTGTCTACTTAAGCAGCTTGTATTCAAATGTTAATTCAATTTGATGTTATAAAATATTTTTATTTCAAATAAATGCTATTTATCAAAGAATCCTAAAAAAGAATGATCACAGTTTCCACAAAAATATTAAGAAGCACAACTTATATTGACAATAATAAGAAATGTTTTTGAGCAGCAAATCTTTATATTAGAATGATTTCTGAAGGATCATGTGACACTGAAGACTGGAGTAATGATGCTGAAAATTCAGCTTTACATGGAATAAATTGCATTTTAAAATATATTAAAATAGAAAACACTTATTTTAATTTGCAATAATATTTCATATCATTGTTTATACTGTATTTTTATCAAATAATTGGCAAGCATAAGAGACGTCTTTCAAAAACATTGTATAAATATTAACAGTTAGTATAAACTGATTATTTCC
>SCHK01433443.1:8287-19061 GCA_004124795.1 Poropuntius huangchuchieni | reverse complement strand
ACAAAACAAAACAAAACAAAACAAAACAAAACAAAAACAAACAAAAAACATTTTCCTTTTCAGGGACAACAAATTTGGATCCTTCAAGTATTTGTTTTCTATTTTCCTTTCCCTCTGAACTTTCCCTGTCTTATTTTCTCTTTCTCATTTGTTTATTTTTATTTCTCTCTTTTGACTTAAGCTAAGCCTAGAAATCACCAAGAACACCCTAGCAACCAGATAGCAATGCAACATAGCAACAAAAACAAAACAAATAAAACACTCAGAACACCTTAGTAACCATGAAGCCTTATCCTGACAACCACTCACAATACTCTGGCAACTGTTGCATGAGCAACACAACTCACACTTCCTTAAGAAAATCTACAAATCCAGAAAACAGTTCCACCTGTTTTTTTTTTTTTCTTTCTTTGGGTCCAGACCAGGCAGGGTTTAGCGTGTCATAGGCCTGATCTGTTGCTCCAGCTCGAGGAACAGTCATGTCTCCGAGGCACTGAACGCCCCTCTGGCCCCACAACTTCATTTCATTAGCGGGTTTAGACCGGCATCTGTTCCTGTCTCGCCCCTCCCACATTCACACTGCCACAGGGACCTAAATAACCTTTATTCCTCAAACCAGCTCTCCATGTTTCTTGACTGAGACGACACAATTGGCAGCAGCTGCAATGTGTCCCTTTGGCTCCAAGGCATTTGAACATGTGCTTTGAGGAGGTTACTACTGCAAGTGTTTCAGCTCAATATCTTTTAATTTCTTATAAACCAGTGAAAGGATGAAGACACAGGTGGTTCCTTCCAGAAGCACAGCCATTAGAAATAGTCTTTCTCCAAGCAAACAGCAGAGCACACATCTGTCACACGCTGTTAAATAATACTGTGCCCATATAAAGCCCAGCTATACAAATACACTATTAATGTACACTTATATACACTGTAATATGAAATACACTGTTTAATAATATAATAATAAACACATACATTAATAATGCATATTATTTAAATGTTATTAATATTATTAAATGTTTTTTTTTAAATTATATACAATAGAATAATCAATTTAAAGTCTATACATTTCAGTTATTGAATGTTTAATGGTCTGACCAAATCTCTCTTCCTCACACTATTGGAAATCACTGAAAGAGACAAAGGCAGCAAACAGCACATTCATTTAGAGCTTAATTAGTATTTTTGTTTCCATTAACCGTAATAACTTGACATTTATGCTCCCTAATGTGCAGCCTTTTATTTCCCACTAAAGAAAAAAAAATCCTTTCCAGGCACCAAACAGACATCTCTAATATGACCTCAATACTAATGAATCATATATGCTGTTATGCACTATAAAGACTCATTTTGGCATTCACAGAGACACCAATGCTATATTGTAATAATAATAATTAAAATAAAAATAATTATGAAAAGTAAATGACAGTTGTACATCAGTTTGCATTTGAATTTTTTTTTTTTGCATTTGAAAATTCATTGTATTTATTTATGTTTTCGTACTCTAAACAGTAATGTACCATTTTTCATAAAGGATCTTTGACGTGTTATCAAGTTGAGATTTAGAATTAGTTTTCATAAAATTAATAACAACATGAAGTATTAACCTGATACATCAACACATTTTATTTCAAGGCATCCCTATTATTACAATGTAATTGCACAATATTAATTAACAACAAGTACTTATTACAGGTTTAGGGTTAGGGTTAGGATTAGGCTAGTTGCTTTTATTTTTTAATTGTTTAAGTACGCATAATTATACTATTATTGCTATAGTAAGTATATGTAACAAGCAACAGGCAAATGCATTGCATTTTTCACATGCATATATCCTAATGCAATCTAACATCACAAACCACCTTATGTCAGTATTTTTGCATTATTCTTATTCACATCTACATAAATGAACAAAGTTCTCATTACAGAAATCCTCCCTGCTTGCTCACAACAAGCAGATGTTGGAAAAAAGTTTGACCAGAGGGCAAAATAAACAATTGAATTTTCGTTAACCCAGCTAATAGAATTAAGGCTGGATAAAGTAGAGGCTGTCACAAGGTCGTGCTCTTAAAAGCCAGAGAGAGTCCACAGCCGGCAGAAGTGGACCAAGACGAGGACCAGTGGACATCTACCACTGAACATCAAATATCAAACTGAAACTGGATCGAAGAAGTGAAGAAAAGAAAAATCGACAGGTATGTCAAAGAACAAGAGCAGCAATAAAGAGTGAATGCTACTACAGTGAAATCAAACCGAACATTTAACAACTTGAGGCAAGAGAATTTCTTCAGGAAAGCCCACAGACTTCAACAGGGCCCAGGCAATGCGTCTTCTGAACAAAGATCTTCGTTTGCAAGACGTCACCCTCATGTACCTCACCGTTTTGGCCACTGTGGTGGTGCTCTTGGTGGCATCTTACCAGGCTCCCGCGGTCCACTCCAGACCCGCCCTGGCCTACCACATGCCCCTGGACCCCTCGGGTCAGCTGGAGCTGTCCTGGAACATCAGCTATCCCACCCAGGAGGTCTATCTGGAGCTGAAAGTCAAAGAGCTCCACCATGGCGTTTTGCTGGGCATGTCCGATCGGGGAGAGCCCACAAATGCCGACCTGGTCCTTCTGTGGGACGACGGTCACAAATCCTATTTTGGGGTGAGAATAGTTTATACGATTTGATTTTATGATGGTTTTTGCTTTATGGTGTTGCAAATCTGCTCCAGGGACGGTGTAGGATTATGTGCTTTTGTAAAATACGTATTTGTGAAAAGCAGGAAACTGATGCAACATAATGTATAATCTTGTCAATATGAGGGTTTTTGTTTCCGTATAGACATAGTTCACACTAAAATGAAATTGTTGTTGTCATATATATATATATATACACATACAGAACAAAGATCTAGATAAACAGCTAGAAAATTTACCATGTTTTGCCTGTAGCGTCGTCTTAAAAATGTCTTTTGTGTTTGACCAGAAGAAGCATACAGGTTTGGAACGACATGAAGTTGAGTAAATAATGACAGAATTTTCATTTTTGGATGAACTATTTAAAAGATTTTTTTTTGAGTCTGAAAAGTCTTGCTTGCTGGATCTTGTTATGATTGCCGGGCTACAGCAGACACCCACACACTCGTAGCGCTCCTGTTCAGTCGTATAGTGCAATACTGCTTCCTAACATCGAGCTGAACAGCTCACGTCTGGGTTTTGCCTGCCGCGCCCCAAATAAAGTGCTTGAAAGTAGAAGGTCATGCGCGTGTCAAGGCCCCCCTTCATTCATTATGCATGATTTATTTCATTATTTTGCCTTTGGACTGCACAGTTCGGTCCGTTTTGAATAAATGTTGTATGGCTAGCCGCTCACCCTGCCTCCCACAGCGTATGTCAAGGAGAAGAGTTACAGACAGTGAGTCAAAACATTGTAGGGCTGGAAAATGGCTGGCAGTAAAATATTTCAAATTCAGCATATTAGAATTATTTATGAAGGATCTTATTTTAAAACAGAGTTTTAATATAGTTGTAAGAAAATAGTTGTAAGAATATTTCATAATATTACTATTTTTACTATAATTTTTGGTTAAATAAATGCAGCCTTGGTGAGCATAAATATGGAAGCTCATTATTATCTCAAAATTCCGACTTTTTCTCAGAATTCTAAATTTATATTATAGAATTTTTTCTCACAATTCTGAGTTTATATAAGACACTTGACTTTTATTTCAGAATTCTAAGTTTACATCTCGCCATTCTATTTTTGTGTGTGTGTGTTTGTGTATGTTTATGCTATGGAATAAATAATGAAAAAAAAGGTAATTACAACTTCTTATCTTACAATTCTGACTTTTTCTTTCTTGCAATTGCGAGTATGTCTGACAATTCTGAGATTTCTTCTCATAATTCCGAGTGTAACCCAAGTGGAGTTTATATCTCACAATTCTGACTTTTTTTTCTCATAATTCGGAGATTGTGATATAAACTCAAAACAGTGAGATATGAACTCATATTATGAGAAAAAGTTCAGAATTGTAAGATATGAACTCACAATTATGAGAAAAAGGTCATAATCGCAAGATATAAACTCACAATTCAGAGAATAAAAGTCAGAATTGCAAGCTATATACTCAGAATTCACAAATTTTTTTTCACGTTCAAAAAAACGCTATTTTACCGCTCCAAAAGCGGCACCTAGTGGCAAAGAATGGATTTGCATTTTCATTCAGCCAATGTGAAAAGATCAACAAGTGGGCGGGCAATATGCTAATGTTTCATGTTGACGTCAACATGAAACGGCTTGGGATTCGTTTTAAAAAAGACTCGTTTCAATGATTCAGAGTCGACTCTTTCTTTTGAGAGACAATTACCTTATACACGGTGCACTTTCAGATTTAAAACTTTTCAGGATTGTTTTCATTCACTTAGAGCTGTGCTACACACTGCATGAAAGGTAATTTTCAAAAATCCATAATAGCTGTAATTCTCTTTTTCCACCACAGAATTTTATGTCTCAATTCAAACTTTTTCTTCTAATTCTGACTTTTTTTTTTATATAAGAACTGTGAAGAAAAAAAGCCCCAATTATTTTATTTATTCCATGGCGGAAATGGTCTTCCATACATAAGAGACTTCTAAAACTTACTGACCTCAAACATTTGAATGGTAGAGACATAGTCATAAATGATGTTTTCATGAATGCATTTCATTTTCTTAGGATGCTTGGAGTGATAATGAAGGCAGAGTGATGTTGGACACTCAGCAGGACTATGAGCTGCTGGAGACTCATCAGTCGACTGAAGGCTTCTTCCTGCTCTTCAAAAGACCATTCAGCACCTGCGACCCACACGACTACGTCATAGAGGTGCGTTCGTACACAGATGAAAGCAGAATAGCAGATAGAGAGGGTTGAGCGATAATACTGGGTCAGAAAATGATGTTTTGTGCTCAATTTACAGTAGTATTGTTTCCTTAAATGTTTGGAAGTGTTAGGAAAGAGACTAAATTAAGTGTATATTATCTTTATCTTTATTTACTCACCCTCATGTTGTTCCAAACCTATGTGAAAACACAAAACAAGATGTTTTGAAGAATGTTCAGGCTGCTCTTTTCCATAGAATGAATATGGCTCTGGAAATAAATCAAAGTGAATGTAAATAATGACAAAAATAACAACAGGATTCCTTATTTCCAGGAAGGTACTGTCCACATCATCTACGCCATTCTGGAGCGGCCCATCTTATCTTTGCATGAGCTGAACATATCCCGTCTCCAGCCTGGCGTCCAGCGAGTGCTGCTCCTGCGTCCAGACGCTCTGTCCCCAGCTCTCCCGAGAGATGTCCTCACGCTGGAGGTCCTGGCCCCTGATGTCATCATCCCCACACAGGAAACCACTTACTGGTGCCACATCTATCAGCTCCCGCCTAATATGCCCAAGAACCACATTGTCATGGTAACCTGAAAGTCTTGGAGCCACTTGCACATTACATTTAACCTTTCTACGTGAACCTTCAGAGACATGATACCTATATAATTGGTGCATATGAGGTACTTTGACCATTATAATGCTCTTTAGTAAAACACTTTTGGGGTCATGTAAAAACTGGATCTGAATATAATTAATGGAGTTTCTAATGCAATCATTCTTACTATTCAATTCAATTCAAATTGATCTGTATGGCACTTTTTGCGATACAAATCATTGCAAAGAAGCTTTACAGAAAATTTTAAGTTTCTACATTATATTTAGGTTATTAGTGGTGACTATGGCAGAGAGGTACAGTAAAAATCATGCAGTTAGTTACAAACTACACGTAATCAAACTGACGGTGAACACTATTAACTGCAATGATTATATGTTGCGATTGGGTGTGTTGGTATGGATGTCAGAGTGTGGTTTGTATGTGTGTCGTAAAAAATTGTGTGTGTATGTGTGTGTTCTTGTAATATTTGAGAGATAAAAACTCTACTGCAAATCACAAATCCAACCACTGTGGGCACCATCAATGTTTTGCTGGCATCTAATGAGGAAAATCTGATACTGCGCCCCAAAAAAATCTTGCTGAAAGCTCATTTTTTGAGATATCAACCTCAAATTTGGAACACGACTTGTTTGATTTTCTAGCAGGTTTATAGTTAAACATGCTTCATAAAATATATATTATATGTTGCGAATAAACTTTGCAATTGCAATTAAACATTGCGATTAAGTAGCATTTTGTAGTTTTATATGTTGTTCCTGGGTTAGCATCATCTGAGGTCATCATCTCTTCTCAGGTGTTCAGTCATCTCAGATCTTCGTAAGGGTTGGATCCAGACTGAAGCTTGTGAAATTCCTAGTTGCCTCGGGATGCAAGTCCCGTTTCAGAAACACAGAAGCAAATAGGGACAAAACTATTGATCACACTGTACTTGAAGTTTGAGTTTTGAACAACCCCCTACAGGGTTATTATAAGTTTAAAAACTCAAGATGTGTGTTATCTCATGACCTGATTATGTAATTAATTTAGCATACAGTAATGTTGTCCAGTTATCAGATAAACACACTTAACACATTTTTGTTCTACTATGCTGCCTTTTAACACCTTAAACAAATTCATGATAATTGCACAGTGTCTCAACTTTTTCTCGGAATCACACAAAAGCATCTCGCTTTTAAATCAGAAATTTCTACAAAACATTTGGTAACACTTTAGTATAGAGACCAATTCTCACTGTTAACTAGTTGCTTATTAATATTCCTATTACTAACATGTTGGCTGTTAATTAGTGCTTATAAAACACGTATTCTGCATGACCATATTCTACCATATTCTAATTACCTTACTAACTAATTAATAAGCAGCAGATTAGGAGTTTTCAGAGGTAAAAGTTATACTTAATTGTTAAATAATAGCAATAATTGGACCTAAAAAAAACTATGTATGACATTTTGAAAATCAAATGCACCTCTTTTTTTCAGCAAACTATTGTTTGTTTTTTGCACACTCTGAATAAAAAATTTGTTTTTAACTTGTTTTTCCCTCCTCAATCAATTTACATGTCTAAATCTTGGTTATTAATGGTGAAAACAAATGACTCTTATTTTTTGCAGTACGAGTCTGTGATCACTCCTGGTAATGAAGCCATTGTTCATCACATGGAAGTGTTCGAATGCTCTCCTCAGATGGACACCGTGCCTCAATTCAGCGGCTCCTGCGATTCAAAGATGAAGCCCCGCAAACTCAATTACTGCCGACACGTCCTGGCTGCCTGGGCCATGGGAGCGGAGGTACGTCAACTACTGCATACTGCATTTACAGTACATAGTACAGAATTAAAGTGACAGCTCATTCAAAAATATAAGTAGCTTACTACGTCATTCAAAACCTGCGGCTTGCTTACTTCTGAAGAACATAAAAACAGATATTTTGAAGAATGTTCAAGCTGCTCTTTTCCTATAAGTATATGAATAACCAGAGTGTCTCAAGCTCCAAACTAGACACAAAAGTTCTGTAAAATGACCATGAAAGTGGTCCAAATGACACATTTGCTATATATCAAGTCTCTTGAAGCCATTTAATTGCTTTATGTGAGGAAATGAGTGAAATGAAGGTCTTTCCTTTTAGTTTAACGGCACTTTTATGGCTGTTCTTTCTGACGGTATGCCTTCGATGTTTCGCAATGTTTCATCATGAATCACATCGATAGAGGTCACTTTCTACATCAGTTTCTCCCTCTTTAGCGCTAAGTTTGCAAGCTAAAAACAGAACATATGATTATGAGCATCTTTAGGAGACCATTTTAAGAGGCAAACATACAGATGGGCTTTATCTGTGCCAATTCGCCCACTCTAGGTAGGTGCCAGTCATGGTTTGAGCAGAGCTGTGAGCCAATCTGAAAGCAGAGGCGTCCTGATAAATCAGTTATGGAGCCAAGGACCGATGCCGAGCTCGGAGAGAGAGATAGAGAGAGAGACGGGCCTCCAATGAGATTACATGGGAGTAAAACAAACACAAATCATGTGTTCTGCTAGCTGCCAATGTAAAGCTGGAGAGATGAGATTATGTAGCAAAAATTAGATGTTTTTCTTCAGTAGATTGCAGTTTGTCTTTTATTTTTTTCGTCATTTGGTTTTTAAATGTTTTTTAATGCCTTGTGAGAGAAGGAGGGGGAGTGGGTGAGAGCCAGGAGAGTGTGATAGAGAGAGAAACGGGAATGGGGCGAGAAACTGGAGGTGGAAGTAGGACGGTTACGTAAAAGAGGTCTTTCGCACACAAGTTTTAAAAGTAGACTGATAAGGGTTTAGGTTTCCTCTTTGCTCTTCTTCATAAGTCGAAACCGCTGGTCGTGAACTGTCATGGATCTACGAGACTTTTCTGGCTCTGACTGAGTCGGAGTTGGCATAAGCTTCTTGTGCATTGGCTCCAATATCTTTTAGCCTGCAAAGCATAAATCAGAAGCTACACTGCACCACAATCAATCTTATTAAAGTTCATTTAAAGTTCTGTATGTGTGTCTGAACACGCAGCCTTTCTACTATCCTGCTGATGCTGGTTTGCCTCTGGGAGGAGAAGGTTCTTCTAGGTTCCTTCGGCTTGAAGTTCATTACCACAACCCTCTCCTTATATCAGGTATGCAGCACATAAAGTGTGTCAAAGACGCACTTCAGCCCAGTTGGCTAAGACTACGTTCAGAATGCTGCATAGTTCTGCACAGTACACACTATACACTGCTTACCAATTCTTAAGAGCTAGCAAGTGAAGTAGCAGACATTATGTAAGAGTGCTAGAATGCAGTTATCAAAATAAAATGACTTATTTTGCATTTTTAAACTACTTTTGTGTAAAAATGTCTTCATTTTGTCAGCCTAAATAAATTTAAAGGAGAGAGTAGAAACTGTGGCAGATGTTACCTCCAGTGAAGCACAGTGCATTGTGGGATGTGACACATTATGTTTTTTTGGAGAGTGCAATATAATAGGATCTAGGTTTTCTACACTATGATTATTTTTTTCAACTTTGGCACTTTTACTGTTGTCTCCCAGGAGTTTATTTTTATTAAAAATAACAGATTTCAGTTTACATTTTTTAATTTATTTATTTTTTGGTTATATGATGGTCAGATTAAACTGGCATTTTCATGCCTTCATTATTTACTTCTGCTGCTTTTTAAATGCATCAATATATATTGTTTTACCCTTTTCCCAGAGCCTTTAAATCTTAAAATATTAAAATTATAAAAATGTGAATTAGTAAAATAGTTTACTATGATAATGTAAATAGAGGGTAAAATAAACATTTACCAAACAGCTTTTTTTTCTATTGTAGTTTTGTAATATTTTTCTCCAAATGTTATATATATTCAAGGAGAAAAAAAATGTAAATCACCCATAATTGTATCAAATTATACAAGTTAGAAAATGTAATTGTGTGTTTTAAAAATGCTAATTGTAAAATTAGTCTAAATAATATGGAAGGCCGTTTTATTAAAAAAATGAAGGCAATGAATCTGCGTATATTTTTAAAAATGAACAAAATCTTGATTCATCAATAATTTTGGTACAGAAATATATTTAAAAAACAAAATAAAATAAAGACAAACTCTGGGTTGCATAAAATGCACTTTATAAGTACATTAAAATAGGTTAAGAACAAATTCATGTGTGCATATACATCTTGTGAAATGAGCTTAAAATGTATGTGAAAATTGCAATTATTAGTGAATAAGCCAATTGTTTTCATTTTTTTTCAGTGCCTATAGTTGACGAAGCACCCAATGTGCTCAAACTGTATACTGTGTGCATCAATGCCCTAATGTTTTTGCCAATCTCTGTTCTGAACTCCAGACTACTTCCTTTAATTTCTGAGTGCACATCTCTTGACTCATTCTGTGTGTTTGTCACAGGACGGAGGGACTCCTCAGGCATTCGTTTGTGGTACACTCCATCTCTGAGGAGGTTTGATGCAGGCATCATGGAGCTGGGGCTAGTCTACACTCCTGTCATGGCCATTCCTCCCCGCCAGCGCTCTTTCCAGCTGACTGGCTACTGCACCGCCAAATGCACACAGACGGTCCGCGCGCCTCACAAACACTCCTAAACACTGCACTTCACTCAAGCCAGCCGAATAAATTCAAGATGCAGCCAAAGATGCTACATTCTGACTCCAAGATAAATCAAGTACATACAGTTCTAACTGCATTCGGGCTTTGAATTCAATTAAAACTCATTGAGTTGCTTCCTGAAAACAGATTGAGGCCAATATTCACCAAATTACGCAATCGCAAGAGACTCCCCATAAAAAACGACATTCTCATTTAGGGTGTAATAAAAGCCTTATAAACCAGCCCACAGTGGAAAAAGCTCATCATTTAGAGAAATGTTAAAAATATTGTTATATAAGTAAGTAAGTGAATGATAGTTGAGGCAAATAATGTAAAAAAGCGATCACACCCTGGCATTAAAATTACTCCCATTTTCTTCATGAAATATAAAAATATAGTTCAGGTATTAATTATTGAAGCTGTGTTTTGTGTCCTGCAGGCTCTTCCTGTAGGCGGTATACACATCTTTGCGTCCCAGCTGCACACTCATCTGGCAGGACTCGCGGTGAGGACCGTCCTGGTACGAGGAAGCAGAGAGGTGGAAGTGGTACAGGAGGACAAACATTTCAGCACTCATTACCAGGTATTACCAAGCTTGGTCACACTTTAAGGTCCAGTTCTTGCTATTAGCAAACCATCAACTATGACTTTTGCCTCAATAAACTGCTAATTTGCTGCTTATTAATAGTTAGTAGATTTTAAGTT
>SCHK01433430.1:0-13039 GCA_004124795.1 Poropuntius huangchuchieni | reverse complement strand
CAACTCGGAATTACGACTTGACGTGAATGCAGCATATGACACAAGACAAGATTCACTGAGTGAGCTGATCCAAATGATTCAGTTTGAACAGCGAACCCATTTATTTATTTATTTTATGTATTTGTACTAATTAGCTATAACAAGCTATAGGCTATGGTTTTTCCTGTAAATTATTATCCTATAAAGGACGAATTATTTATTGCATTTTTCTTTTTCATAACTTTGAGGGCTTTTTTGTGTAAGAAATCAACTCATTATAAAATGCACAAAACATTTTCGCTTTCAACTACTGTGCGTGACGAATTTTTGGATGACGAATACGAAAAACGCATACGAAAATTTCGGACTCAGTGTAATGATGACCTTTAGATTTGTGTAGCCTATATAAAATTTTTCCAGAAGAAGTTGTTAACAAGAATTCATCTTTGTTATTGTTCATTACTGCGAACCAATTTATATCGTTATACTAACACAGTTGACAGATTTCTTGAAAAGAATAGAATAACAATGATTCATCAGCGAATAATGCTATTTAGCTATTTTAAACAGGAAATACTAGGTCACACATGTTCAGTGCGATATTGTCAGAGAACATGTTTCTCAGGTCCATATAACTTTATTTCCTGTGTCGTGCGAAAACGTGTAACCTTTTAAAGTTTTATGGGATTCAGGTGTACAGTTTGTTCCACACATACAGATTGGTAAATCGCAATAGCTGATGTTGTTCGGTCCCAGTGGTGAATAATATTACAGTCAAATGTTTTCGTTTAAGGACATTCTATTCACTTTTGGAAAATAACTTTGGTGGTAGCCACTTTATGCGCTCACATCCAAATATTAGATTTTTTGTTTTACACACATACAGATATAAAATACAGAGGCATGCAATTTTATCCCGCCCTCTAACTCAGATCCAGCCCAAAGAAAAGACTTTACAAACGTGTGTTAATAATCTCTGCAGAAACAACATTTCACATCATGTGTGAAAGCCGCATCGTCCCAGGCTGGGGCTTTGGAAAAATAAATCAATAAAAAACAAAATAAAGAAGGAAAAGAGGGTAGAGAATGAGAAAGTGAGAAAGAGAGAGGTGTAGAAGAGAGAGGGAAAATGGATGGACCGCTGTTCTACAAATATTTGGAGATGTGGTGCTGTTTTCATTGCTGACATCAACATAAATTTGTGCAACGGGGCCCAAGATGCTCAGCAGGTGTCACTTTCTGTGAAAGGAGTAGAAAGAGAAGTAGAAGGTGGTAGGAAAGGTTTTGAGGGTGGGAATGGAATGAGAGAGGTGGAAGACAATGACCTTTGCCCTTCTGAACTGTGCTTTCTCTCCCTCAGAGAAGTCTGGGTCATCAGCGCTCAACCCTCGGCCTTTACCACCTCACACCGCA
The DNA here is from genome assembly GCA_004124795.1 of Poropuntius huangchuchieni. Lineage (NCBI taxonomy): Eukaryota > Metazoa > Chordata > Actinopteri > Cypriniformes > Cyprinidae > Poropuntius > Poropuntius huangchuchieni. Next base: position 11,647 of record SCHK01433430.1, on the reverse strand, counting down.
GTGCTTTCCTTCTGTAGCCATCTCATCTGCCAAGCCTAGAAACTCCACTTCAATGCACAGTTCTGACCACAACACACACACAAACAGGCAGAAAGAAAAGGAAAACACACACACGCAAACTCCACAGGAGGCAGTGGTTCTCTTTCTAAGAGGCTCTAGCAACACATTCAAATCACCAAAAAAAAGATACATAAAAACATTATTAATGGCATCAAGTGCAGCATTTAAATAGAACATTTCTTTACCTGGTGAACAGACGTGGCACATATTAATTTGTGAGAAACAAAAAATATTACTGTGAAATACTGTGTGTGTGTGTGTGTGTGTGTATCAAACATGGCGCGTTTTAATTTGTGAGAAGCGTGTTGTGAGTAGTCAGTTATAATACGTTGTTGTTGTTGTTGTGTGTGTGTGTGTGTGTGTGTATATAAATTGTATAGATAGATCTTATAGATAACAAATCATTCTAATATGCTACAGTACTTTGCTGACCAAGAAACATTTCTTATTAATAACCCATGATATATTATTTTCAGGATTCTTTGATTAATGAAAAGTTCAGAAGAACAGCATTTATTTGAAATACAAACTATTTTGTAACATTATAAATATCTTATTTAATGCATCCTTGCTGAATAAAAATGGTAATTTCTTTAAATAAATATTTTTTAATTATGCTGACCCTTTTATTGGTAGTATAACAATCACAAATTTATGAAACAATTTTTGTACAAAAAAAAAAATTGTGGAATAGGTGTGACTTTTGATATTTCATAACAATTTTGAATGTAACATCATGATAAAACCGGCAGTCTGGTTAGTTTTGTTTCCCGTCATAAACTAAGAACAGATACAGAATATCTCCCACCACTCGGAGTATGGACCAGACCTGTTGATTCATTGTTTCTAACATTGCTTCCACACACATTATTTATTCAGCCATCTTGTCCAAGTCCCTGGACACTTCCTGGGTCAGGACTTCCTGGGCAGCAGTAGCTGAGTCAGCGGCCAATCAGACAGCCCCACTGGGGCTCGCCGTGTCCAGAGGTATGCTTCCTGTTTTTGTCAGCGCTTGTCAGGAGCCACCTGGCCAGTGCCGACCAAAGAGGGTCAGTTTGCTCGGGGGTCCGTCCCTGAAGGGAGTTCAGGGGGTCAGGGAGCGGGAAAAAGTGACCCAGAATGACACACAGCGTAGCCACGATGCCACACATGAAGCGTGACCTGTTTAGTTACAGCATATCGAAGGTAGCGAGGCTTAATCCAGTTAGTTCCAACAATCCCCGGGTCACCTATACAATGACAATTGATATACACAATGAGGCCCACTGGATGTATAGTAAACCACGCACATGTTCAAAATAGCTCTGTACTAGTCAAAATGGAAACAAAATGGCCTCCATTCACAGCTGCATCAGTCAATCACTCACAAAGCCACGATTTCACGGCATAAAAGATCATTGTGCAAAAGTGCAGGAGCAATGGTGCAGTAAATAACACAGCAATTAGCACAGGTTGCAGCGGTGGTTAATAACCGTTCTGGCTCTGGGTCATGCCTGATCCTCTGTGCAAGCGCAGAATGGAGGTTCGGGTTCCTGCTGCCCACAGCAGTCTGGACCTTTCCACTTCACCTCCTCCTAAAAGATGCCCCACAATGGCCTCCGTCTCTAATGAGTTGGCTTTTTGCGTGGACTCTAGCACGGCGAACAGGTGCGACTGGGACTGGAGGCGTGGGGAGAATGGGAAGAGGTCTCTGTTTGTCCCTCCAGTGTCTGCCAGATAAACAGACCGACCAGCAGAGCAACCTTAAATTCTTTCAGGGAATAGGTGAAAGACTCTGCAGCTGGAGGGCTTGAATGGACCCTGCCACACTCCACCAAACTCTCTAATGAGCAAAAGCTTGGCACAGGCTATTCGAAAGGACAAAACAAAAAGCCACTGTGGAGCTAAAATGAGAAAGAAAGGAAGAAAGACATACCACACGGGTCATTATAGGGACATTCTGAAGGACGAAGATGTTGGGATGGGTAGCTCAGGATGTATGGATGCCAACACGGCTTGGCGTAATTAAAAAGCTTTTCTGGGAGAAAAGACTGTTCCTGCTCACTCAACCACTGAGAAGCATCATGTGAGTCTGAACCAAGTCAAGAGACAATGGACATCAGTGAATAGATAGGGTGCTTACTTTCGATGAACGCTAATGCAATTTAAATGAGTGTGTGTTTGGAGTAGAAGACATGACAGGGTGCTCATTGTGTCTATTTAGTAGTAGTGGGTGGCGGAAGCTTTAAAATAATGCAATTAAACACTGACCTCTTGGATGTGCTAACACACCCATCTGGGTAGGCCTTGTCAATCAAGAGTGACAAGTTGCATTCTGAGTTTTAAATGGAATTTCATTTAAAGGAAAACACCAAAGTATCCATCATACTCAGGCACTACATTCCATGTCTTCTCCCACATGGCAAATAAATGAATGAAGAATTAAATAATATATTTATACTACCTCTCAAAAGATTGTAGTTTTTTTGAAAACGTCACTTGTGCTCACCAATGCTGTATTCATTTGATTAAAAATACAATAAAAACAGTAATATTGTGAAATGTTATTGCATTTTAAAATAAAATGTTTTTTTTATTATTGTAAAATGCAACTTATTCTTGTGATGGCAAAGCTGAATTTCACAAAAGATCCTTCAGAAATGATTCTTATATGCTGATGTATATAAGGTGCTCAAGTAATCTTTATTCTTATCAAAATAAAAACTTCTTTACTGTCACTTGAATTTAATGCATCCTTACCGAGTACAAGTATTAATTTCTTTTAAAAAAAAATCTTGATGACCACCAACTTGTGTTACTGTGTATTTTTACTAAACATTTTGCTAATATAGATTTAAACATATATTAGCTTATGTTTTTGATTTCACTATATTGTCAAAAAACATTGTAAAATACATTTTAGATATATTACAATACAATACATTTTAGATATATTCACTTGCTCCTTGAAATACATTTTGACCTTTGAAGGTTTAAAATAAAATATTTACATTTAGCAAAATATATTTCAGTTCTACATGTATCAAAATACAGTAAATAAACAGGCAGTAAATAAATTTTCTTTTTAAATTGATTTATTTTGTTAAACTCACACAACCAGTGTTATATTAAACAGCAGTTGGAAAAAAGTCTTCCAATATGAATATTTGTCTATTGTTGCGGCCAGGTGCAGGTGCAACTGAGGGAATATTTCTCTCCACAAAGACCTCTAGAGCAGCTGAAGACCAAACAGTGAATTAGCATTATGCTAACATAGCTCAGGATTAAGGAACATGAAAGGCAGCAAAGCCTTGGTAAGATGGTCTTCAGCAGTCGGCAGCTGGAGAAATCGATGTGAGAAGCACTAGCATGCAAGTCTGCTCGAGTCACTCCAGCAGGAAGAAGTCAAGCTCTGGGCCACACAGAAACAGAACATCCCTCTTCTTAAAACACTGTTTTGCAACACCAGTACTACATGACCGCTGGCTTGGAAGAAACTCCAAAAAACACCTCCAAAAAGTGCTAATAGTTCTGCCTAAAATGAAACAAAACAAAGAATCACCTTACAGTGATTGGCTATCATTCAGCGTTTATCACCTGTCAAGTATTTCTTAATTTTTGGATGCTCTCAACACTTTCTTCACTCCACTTTGAGTCAATCCTCTGCATGAGAGAAAGAATTGAAAACACCCACTTATTCTGCTTAGTATTTATTTTTATTAAATTGTATTTATTTGCATACTGAGATGAAAGAATTTTTTGATTTCAGTGATGTAAAAGTGTCTTCTCACATTTATGTCTCAAAAAAAAAAAAAAAAAGAGTGTTTTTTGACACAGCTGCATGGCCTGGCTGCACTATAGAGACAAGTGCACGGCATATGAATGTGGATCACCCACTGACACGCCTACAGCACCAAACATTCCTGCACCTTCCTGCCCATCTAAACAAAATAAATCAATCACGTTAAAAACCCACACAGAAAACGCCATGTCAACACTAGGCCTGATATAGGATGGATCGTAATTTTTAAGTAGATTTTCATGTTACATCCTTGGCCATTACAACAGAACACAAATACAGTGATAAGCTTTGATCACAGCATGGTGAAAAATTTATGAAGAACAAGATGGCTGAGGGAGACCGGATCGAGGTATCAGTAGGCAGGACAGAAGGTTCTTGGATGTGTGCAAAAACGTGCCGTCACACTCATCTGCTGCCAAGAGAGACGAAGGGCTCCTAACAAACCTTCAAATCACAAGCTGTAGAAATAAGACATTTGAGACAATAAATACCTTAACACAATGTGGACATTAGAAACCTGGCTCACTTCATATCTAAATCAACTCCATGTGGAGATCCTCTGAAACGAAGAGGAAAAGTAGTTAGGTTATTGCAAATTCAGAAAATTAATACGTTCATTTTTCATTTGATGTAAACTCATGTTTCTGGATTAAGGTCATATGGAGCACTATTTACATATAGGAGTATAAGTATCCAAAAATAAGTAAAATTGTATATTTTAAAACCTGTATCAGAAAAAAATATTTTGTATATATTTTAAAAGTTTTAACATTTAAAATTTTCAAGTAAAAGTTTTTAAAAAGAAATCTGTATATACTTTTGTATTAAAATGAAGAACACATCAGTTTATATATATAATTGTTTATTTTATATATGTATTATTTGCTTATCTATTTTGCATTCCTTGGAAATAAATGAAAGTGTTAGCATTATGCTAACATAATGAGGAAATGAAAGTAGTATACACTTACAATAAAGTTTGCGGTTTGGGTCTAAAACAAACAAGGGAAAAAATGTGAGGTTATTGGAGATTTTGAGTTGATGAGCAGCCCTCATGCATTCAGTTCCACTTGGTTCCACACAGATAAGACAGGAATTTTAACACACTCAAGCGTGGGCTAATTAAAACCCCACACTCTGTGTTGCCAGAACAGGAATCAATATGCTTATTTAATTAATCTATACATCACACAAGCGCACACAAGATCAGCCCCAAACCAGCTCACTTGGCTCAAGAAACCCCCCCCCCCCCCACAAAAAACAAAAGCAGAAAAAAGATAAACATACTTGGCTCTCCATTTGTGCTTGACGATTACACTGAACGTTTGAAAGCGCTAAAAGTTTGCTCCTCGAGGGCTTACGAAGTCAATTACATACAGAAACACACTGTATGCTGCACACGCAATAGTCACAAACATGGGCCCTTTTCACTAATTGAATCGAGTTCAATGGCATTAACAAAAGAATCTCATTATCTAGACTTCTCCAAATGCTCTGCCCTCTGGAACTCTTTCACACTTTCAGGCTGCTCCGAAAACTCGGCTTCATAAAGCAGGTCCCAGGCCTGTGAGAAGTGCTAATTTGTAAACGTGTCTGTGAAAGAGAACAGAAGGTTATTAATAATTCCCTTGACCTTGTTCGAATCAGATATCACAATGAAGGGTAATGTTCAATAATTGATTTACTCAGGCTTAGTTGTCTATTTAAGAATGATGATTTTTAAACGTGCTGACACTTTTGCTCTAGTCGAATGTAACTGTATTATTACGGGATACTGGCAAAGAGATTTAAAACCGAATGTGGGCTTACTTTTCTTGAGGCCTGGATTTTATATTCAAAAGCGCCATTTCTGGCAAATTGCACTGAAACCCCTGAAGGGGTCTTGAGGGGGTGTTCTAAATTTTGTGTCATTTAAAATTCAAAATGTTTCAGTTATATATAAAACATAGAAAACATCACAAGCTGATGTGCTAATGAACTTTAGACAAAACTGCAGCAATGATTTAGACTGGATCTCTTCATCTGTAATAGAGGGTTCCTTGGCAAATTACGAGATGCTCGTGTTTTGTCCTTAAAATGAAATTCAAAAATATAACACCTACAAAAATGTCCAGATATAATGAAGAAAAAGGGCAATAGAAAGACAGAAATTCTTGAAAAAAAAGCTTACTTATTTTAAAATAATAATAATAAATATTTATATTAAAATATTAGAAAGATCATGTAAGATCAGATGTAGAATGTCATGCGGGGATACTGTTTATATATATTTCTTATATATTATATCCTAACTGATATATTAAAAAATAACTTTGTTTGGAAATAATGATTAAGATTACACATACATTTGTTTGTGAAAAGATGTTTTTGCACATCAAGACTTTGTCTGCTTTTTCATACCACATGAGACCAAAAGAGTACATTTTTTAAAATTCTGTTAAAAGATTTTTCCTCGTATGTNGCACATCAAGACTTTGTCTGCTTTTTCATACCACATGAGACATTTTTTTAAATTCTGTTAAAAGATTTTTCCTCGTATGCCATTGACCCTCCTACATCGGTTTTGACCTCAAACAAGGATCTCGACAACGTCTTTTCTCTCTCCTCATCTGTGACTACAGATCACTCCCCTTTCACTTTATCAATTCAATCTTCGTCTGTTATCTAACCCTCGTTTCTTTTATTTCTCCTTTTGTTTTTGGCCTCAAAATCCAATTAGGCTTCATCTGAAACACCAGCAGTGTGGCAACTTTATCCATTCATGAGGGGAGATAACTAAACTAATTAAGCCTAGGTTCCTCTCTGAAGCTCGCTTGAATGTGCAAATTAAAAATGCAGACACAGCCTAGATTGGATTAGATAGGCCATGTAAATAGGGGGAGGACTTTATCTTTAAATGCCACTAAATTGTTTTCTGCTCCCTCTCTCGGCACCCGTTTTTTACACCTCCCGCTCACAGACACTTTTAATGACGCCACGGTGCGGGGAGGGAGGGGAGAGAGGGCAGAAACAGTGAGAGATCTGGAAAGCGGGGCCATCTGGGCACACTGGCTGGGTGTTAGTAGTGCCAAACAGGAGTGAATGAAGGTTGGGGTGATTTTCAGCAACATGTGAAGAAACGCTGGCTGTTTGCTCTAATGGCCTCCTCTCCAGCAGAGTAAACACAAACACTAAGCCTGCTGAGTCCTGTTTACTCCAGTTAGCTGCCCTCTCTGGCCCACAGGACCACCCTGTGCTCCCAAACACACCCACATGCTGCAGCCAGGCCCAAATAAGCTCCCTCTTGGGGCTCACGGCGCAGACAATCAATGGACGGGCGTCTGGACAGAATGTCCGAGCCATCGTACCATCATGCTTCTGTTAAAGAGAACCAAAGAGTGATTAGGACAAGATCCAGCATTGTGTTCAATGTCAGTCAGCGTGTTAACTTGTTCCGTTATGATACATGACACAATGTGTATTTGAATATTTGAAATATGAAACACGACGGGCATCACCTCCGTTTTTCAGAGCAAGGCCCACGGTGCCAAGGACAATTGTAGACTGATTAATATGTATACACTGCTGTTTAAAACTTTGTGGTTGGGAAGATTTTTTTTCATGTTTCTGAAACAAATCTCTGCTATTCACCAAGGCTGCATTTATTTGATCAAACACACCGCAAAAACTGCAATAGTCAAATATTATTACAATTTAAAATAACTATTTTCTATTTTAATATATGTTAAAATGTGAAGCAAAGCTTAAATTACTTCAGTCTTTAGTGTCACATGATCTTTCATGATAAAAATCATAATATGCTGATTTGGATTTCAAGAAACATTTCTTTTTATAATAAAAGTTGAAAACAGTTGTGCTGCCTATTATTTTTGCGGAAACCGTGATAAATATTTTCAACATTATAAATATTGTTACCATCAATTTATATCAATTTAATGCATCCTTGCTGAATAAAATAATATGTTTTTAAACTTGTACCCAGTATGAAAAGACAGACTGTGAAGTCAAAGTGTGAAAATATTAATGTGTGTTTTTTCATCAATTTTAACATCTTTAGAACTACATATATATATAGTCCAGCACTGTTTGCTAGAGAATTCTGGGAAAATTCTAATTAATGGCTTTAGAAATTTTCATTTCACACATTATCACAACACATACTCAAAGCACAGCCTACCAGCAGAGAGCAACTTAATTTGAAGCTTTGATCAAGTAAAATTAAGAGTATGACAACTGACCATGTTTAAAATTACGTGGGATACAAGCTACCACAAAGTGCCTAAAAAAGTTCATTTAAAGCTCTCAAGCATGATCAGATGAACACAAAGTAACATGAAGACTCCGTAGGCCGTCAAACACGGGAATAATGCGTTTCAGAGGCGGATGATTGAGTTCAAGGGGACTTGATGACAAGGTGATTACAGTTATTATGTTGGCACGCTGAAACATTTCTAACAGGAGATTGAATTAAGCAAGCATCAGTACGAGTTAATTTAACCCACAAACGTAGCGCCACAGAGCCGAAACACAGCAGCTGCATCCATACGAAAAGGCCTCCCAGATGGGTTTCCGTCTCGCCACTAGCCTACAGGCCTCCTCGATAGACCTCTGCTCATGTCAGCCGGTATCGTCAGGACCATCCTGACTGCTTCTCTGCAGAGAGAGAGAGAGAAAAAGAAATAGGGATAAAAGGGAGGAAATGTGAAGGGTGATGTGTGCCACTGGAAGAGGAAGTTGTAGCGTGAGACAGGCAGCAGGGGGAGCAGCTCTTCTATTGATTGGAGGCAAAGATAGAAGAGGCTTCAAACCTGCTGTGGGGCGGCCGGGCGAGACCAGCCAACATACCCAACTACGGCTTCACTTCAGCAGGCTCTGGAGGGGCCGTCTACCCGAGTCTCCCCACTGCTCTTATGTGGAAATCATCGGCTTTGTTGCTATGCAGGGAACAGATGACAGTGGTGTAAATAAGCTTCATCCTGTATCGCCGTCTTCTAAAATGACTAAGCAAACAGATTGCAGTTTTAGTCAAGAATGGATGCCTGGACTATGAACAGTAATCATTAAAGGACATTTTTTCAATATATTAACAATTCAAAAGCTGTAATGATAAAAAAAAAAAGAAAGTGAAATTAAAAATTACGTCACTATCAGACATTACCTCAGAAAGTCTGCAATAAGTCTTGGAAAGCAGGTCAAGCAAGATATAAATGTGACCATCTGACAGCAGTTAATACCTGACTCATGCACTTCCCGGAAATAATGAAACGTTGGAAAGATTTATCAGTTTATTTAGTATAAAATAAAAGTATCTGTCATTTTAAATTGCGAAGTAAAAAAGCACCTGAATGGAAGAGGGAAATTGGCAGAAAAGGTAATTTCCTTTCATTAACTCGTCTGCTCTGGTAAGCGCTTGTTAAATTTAGGGTTCACCAGATCACACTGAGGTGTGTGTGTGTTGTGGCCAAAAACATCTGCTAATGAGAGATTCCTGATGGAAAATTGGCTGGCGGACAGAACTAGGCGCAGCTAAAATCTCAATTTCTCGGTGGGAAATTTTCTCCTGGCATGTTTAATTCGGTCACTATGGATTTTGAATATATTTGCATGCTTGTGTGTGTGTGTGTTTGTTCTGCATCTAGGCCTTTCTTTTGTCCCCATTAATTTTTTTTAGCTATGTAAAGACATTCAAGTGAGGCCACTCAAGTCAGGAAGTGTTAAACTTGCCAAATGCAGACAATTAAGTGCTCTCGAGACAAAATGGAGAAGTGAGAACTCACAGAGCTGCTATTGAAGGAGCTTTAACGCTCTTTACTTTAAAAACACACACATACGGCAGGGTTGTTCACCTCCTCATCTTTGTGTTAGCCTCTAACCCCAATATTTTAACAACAGGAACGCAAGACTTAAATTGGGTGAAACAATTTTTCCACAGCCTCAAACCATCTTAAATCACGGCCCCCGGAAGAGGCTTTGCTCTTGCAGCAGCATCATTAGGGCTTTAAATGTTTTCAAAACATCCCTCATTAGCAACGGCCCTTCCAACCACATGCATGCGCACATTTACATCCACAAACAACGAGTTCCTGGATCGCATTCCAAGGGAGGTAAGAATTTGCCACAGTGGCGACGTATCAAAAAAGGCCTAATCTGTTATTCCCAGAGCTGACAGCTAACTGACAACACCTAGTCTTTATAAACACACACATCAGTCCTGATGCCCTCGTGACGGTATGACAGACGTGAGATGAGTCATTTGGGGTGGCTGAAAGAATAGACGTGTGTCTGCGTGCGTATGAAACTCTGCTCACCTTGACCAGCCCACGCGTACGGGGGCACGACACTGACCTTGGCATCTTGGCGATTAATTTGCCCCTGATCTTGTCTCCCATGGTTTGAGTAGCATGTGTGTCAGGTCCGATGAAGGTGACACCTTCTGCTGCCTGCCGAGATAATAAAGGCTTTACCTTTACAGCTCAAGCATATCAGGTAGAAGCCGAGCATGTTCACTCTCGTGTAAATAAGCGTGTTTGAGAGACAGACAGTGTAGGTGGGCAAAAAAGGCAACTATATATGCTCATTCCTACCCATTTTCTTCAGATCAGCTCATCGTCATGTGATCAAAGCTGGAGATATTAGCTGGAAACAGTGCGGTGGGTACAGCAGCAGACCTCTGGGCCCATCTAGGTAAGACCGCGTTAGCAAAGGGAATGGTTAATTACAGCCTGACACCTCGAAGAGACCCAGAGATTAGCGGGAAGGCAGAGAGGAACAAGACGCAGGTCTGGTGGAAACACGATCACACTGCAGACGAAACTGTAGGGAACATAATATCTGTCTGCTGATTTCTGCTTGGTTGATCCTGCACTCGGACATTCCCACTACATGAGAGGAAGTTATACTGTAGATATTAAAATATTACCAAATTATACATTTAAATACAAGGAATACCAGATTTATTTTTGTTGACTGGTAAAGTGATTTCAGAACTTATTTTTATAACACAATCTCTAGAAAAGATTACTCACAGTAAGAAATTAATACAATAAGTAATTGTTTATATTTATTGCACAAATGAATAGGAACCTCTGCTATATATATTTTTTTCAAATTAAGAAATCACACAATATTATTTGAAAATATTATGAATATTTAACCATTAGTACAATATTAATTTATATAAATATTAATTTAATATTTTATTAATTAATATGTGACCCTGGACCACTCGCACAGGTATATTTGTAGCAAAAGGCATTTTTCTTTTATGCCAAAAATCATTAGTATATTAAGTAAAGATCAGGTTCCATGAAGATATTTTGTAAATTTCCTACTGTAAATATATCACAACTTAATTTTTGATTAGTAACATGCATTCCTAAGGACTTCATTTGGACAGTTTTAAATTCAATATTTCGATTTTTTTTTGCACCCTCAGATTCCAGATTTTCAAATAGTTGTATCTCAGCCAAATATTGTCCTGTCCTAACAAACCACACATCAATGGAATGTGGAATTTCAGTTGATGTATAAATCTAAATTTCAAAATAATTGACTCTTATGACTGGTTTTGTGGTCCAGGGTCACATAAAAGATTACTCACAGTAAGAAATTAAAACAATGAGTAATTGTTTATATTTATTTCTCTGCTATATATTTATTTTTCAAATGACTAAATCACATAATACTATTTAAAAATGTTATCAATATTTAACCATTATTATTATTTAAAAATATTAATTTATTTAATTATTAATTAAATAATGTATTAATTCATATATAAATATATATATATATATATATATATAT
>SCHK01433429.1:42301-61519 GCA_004124795.1 Poropuntius huangchuchieni | reverse complement strand
TAATAATAATATAATATTTAATACTGTATTTATAATAGATTGCAGTATAAATTGATTTTTACACATGAAAATATATTGCTGTCTACATATTTTAGGAAAGAGGTCGGTCGCAAGGAAAACATTATATTTGGGGGTCCATGGCACCAAAAAGTTTGAAAACTCTTTGTAAAACTGTTACCTGCTGCTCGAATAGCATGGTGTTGATAGCCTGTCTGCAGGGCAAGATCATCATGGGAAAGCCCACAGCCACAGACATCATGAAGCCCACACGGATCATTTCCGTTACCAGGTTAGATGGAAAGTTCATCAGTACATTCCCGGCAATGTTATCTGTGAAGCTCACATAACCGAAGAACCCCACCTGGAGGAATACAGTACAAAGTACAGTTAAGCGCTTGTGTCTTCGAGTCTTATGAAGGAAAAATCTGTATAATACTCAAGCGAAAAAGGAAACAAGCATTCATAACTTTTGTTTCAATTAAAACCTAACTAGTAGATAACGTAAGGCAAGGCTTGATTTTATCCATTGGATCATGAAAAAGTTGTTAAAGTTGTTGCTTTATTCTTTTTTTGTTTTTATGTTCAATTAAAAATCATCAAAATATATTTTGCATACACAGTCCTTGTTTAAATATATTCACTGCAGTTTTTCAATTCAAAAAGTTGGATCACAACTCAGTTCTAGAGTAATGTTTGTTTGGATGCAAACAAAGTAAAAATAATCTGTTACACTGACTTTCCACATCAGTATGTGGTACGTCTGAGAAAACATAATTTCATACAGGGTCACTTGATCCTGCTTGAAATGATCAGGACTAATACTTCTTATGGCATTGTACAGAAGCAGCCCAACAGAGATCCATGTCTCTTTCCTTGTCTCTTTGATGACCTCACAACACCTCCTGACTGCGCAATGATATTGTTTTTATGTGATGAAAAATAGCAAGCTGCTTTTCAAAGGTCTTTAAAGCCTGTCAGCCCCCCGAAGGCCCTCTCTACAGAGAAACAAAGCAGTGCCTTCCCTCTCCGACCTTGCTGGCCTTGATCTATCCGCAGAGGAAAAGGTTCCCTTCAGTAGCAACACCAGGCAGAAGTCCTTGAGCCCGCCACAAAACTCCCTCTCTATTCTATTCTGCAAACCCTCCCCTGATTCAATTCAGCTTTTGTTCAAAGAGAGAAAAAAAAAAGCAAAAAGATGATGAAATATAAAAGTAGAATACAAAGAACACTGCGGAAAAAATCACGAGCAATATTATCTCTCAAGGTAACGTTTATACTCCCGCTTTCAGAGAAGAGAATGGGGACCAGAAACATTCTGACGATGTCTTAAAACACATTCCACACAAAGTGGCCCTGAAAATATTTATGAAGGAATAAAAGAGACAAGGCATTTGATGTTGATGGAGCGTGTCAGTGCACGTGGGTCACAGAAGAACGTGCCAGTCAGTCTGACCCTATCGTCTGAGTTCTCTCTGTTCCTTCAAAAGGGAATAGGGAGGACATTCCAGTGTATCAGTGTGCACCCACCACCCACAACAAAGGAAGGGCGATCACCTGTGGGGCCGGATATGGATCTAAGAGTAAGAACGTGAGTAGACAGCAGCTCTACCATCCTTGAATCCTCATTTCTTTACCGTGTCTGAGGCACATGCTCCCAGGAGCCAATAAGGACAGAGCAGCTACAAGTTTTATAAGTTTTACAGTTTCTATTAAAAAAAAAAAAAAAACAGTTTGGATAAAAAGTTTGGGGTCGAATTTTAAATGTTTTTGGAAAAAAACCAAAAAAAAAAAAACCATTATGCTCACCAAGGTTGCTTTACTAAATACAGTAAACCAGTAATGCACTAGTATTAATTAAGTATTATATAAATTTATTTTTTTAATTTTTTTACTGTAATTTATTACTTTGATGACAACAGTAACATGATCCTCAGACGAATCATTCCAATATGTTGATTTGGTCCTCACGAAACATTATTATTGTTATCAATGTTTTTAAAAAAAAAAAGAAAAAAAAAAAGCATAATATTTTGTGTTAATCATTAAACATTAAACATTCATGATTCTTTGATAGAAGTTTAAAAGAGCAGCATTTATTTAAAATAGTAGTCCTTTGTAATATTATAAATGTCTTAAATGTTACTGTTGATCAATTTAATACATCCTTGATGAATAAAGGCATTAATTTAAAAATAAATAAATAAATAGAATAATCAGACTTACCCCAAACATTTTAACAGTTATACTATATATACTAATTAAGACCAGTTCATTGTCATATGACATGACTATCCAAAGTGCAAGACATTTTTATTTATTTCTATGAAATATGAATATAATAATTATGAAAGATCACATCCCATTTGTCAGCAAATTAAGAAGCAGCAGATAAGAGGTGATTGCACTGGCCAGAGTTTAAGCTTTTAGATCACACCCCTGACTAAATAATTAGCTGTTTAACTAGTCACTCCAGTTGAAATTGTTAAAACAGAAAAATAAATGGAATGGTTATTATTCTAGCCTCAACAAGCCACTGATTATCAGTTAGAAGTTAATGAATGGTCTTACACACTTACTGTGATGTAGAAGGTTGTAACCACGTTGAGTGAGGACGTGAATATTGTGCTCATTCTCTTCACCGAGGGCTCATCCAGGCTGTCGTAAGTGGGCAATACTTGCCTATGGAAGAAAAAGCTTTTTATATACTTCAGGCTCAAGATGCCTACATTAAAGTAGGTCAATACAACTTAAAACTATGACATACTGTCAAAATACTACAGCCATAAATGTAGTGTTCAATTATATTTGTGCAGCTCATATTTTTGCTTTAAATATTTATATTAGTTCTTTCAAAAATGTTTATTTGAGCTGTAAATAAGTCTAAATCATTGTTTAACAGGGGGTCTACAGTTCTAGGTGGAAGAACATTTGGTTGTATTGGGTGAATGTTTTATTTTCATTTGTGTCCTTGTGTATATCATGTGAATGTTACCAGGTCTAACCACGTTTAAAGTGAACATGATTTTTCTCTGTTTTTACAAACTAAGAGACAACATATTATAATCAACAGCACATCACAGATAAAGTCTACACACTTGCATTAAAACCAAATCACAATACTAAAGGACACATTATTATAATAGATGCACAATTTGTGCAATGTCAGATTTATATTAACTTCATGACAAAATATAACAAATATAACATTATGTGAATTCACATCAATGCTTATTTATGGGTTAACTCAAGCTGACCAGTCACAGTATAATCATTATTTAGCATAAGGACATACTGAACTGTGCATTTGAGCTCTAGAGACATAAACATGCAAGAGAGCAAGAGAAGCAGGAATTTAATATAGAAAGGCCATCACTCATTTCAGACACACAAAAGACAAAATGGAGGGAGGTGGGAAGGAGGGAGAGTTGAATTGGATGAAGCAAGCACTGATAAAGGGTTCAGTATCACTGAGAAACAAAAAACAGCTACAAAAAGAGCAGAAAAAAAAAATCTATGTCTGTCATCAAGACAACCAATAAAACCAGACGCCAGCAAAACATTAAATGGGGAATTTACAACGGCTATATATTAGCGACAAGTGCTAGTCAGACTTTAGCATGTTATAAAATTTCCTGGCAGTATGGGCTTTTGTTCAGGCTCTCTTGCTCTCAGCCCACTCACAGCTCTCGTAGACACAGTCGGAGCCCATTCCTGCTTTTATTAGGATATACAGTACCATGTTCTGGGCTTTTTAAGCCAACGCCTGATCTCACACCAAAGGCCAGTCTGTCTCATAGCTGGAACTCACTCGCAATAAAAAGCAGAGCAGTGGGAGAGAGAGAGAGACGTTTATGTAGACTTCTATATTTTATGTGTATTTATTTTTTGATTTTTCACATATTCATTAAAACACAGCAACACGGCACAGTTTTGATATTGCTCAAGCATTCACTTTCCATTCAAACTTAGTTTGATGTTTGAAAATCTCCCACTGACTACCACTACAAAGTTTGAGGTCAGTAACATTTTTAAGAGACAAATTAATACTTTTGTTCAGCAAGGATGCATTAAATTGTTTAAAAGTGACAGACATTTATAACATTACAAAATATTTATTTTCTATTCATCAGAGAAAAAAAAACTGCATCATGGTTTCCAAAAACATGTAGCAGTACAACTGTTTTTAACAATGATGGTAATAAGAAATGTTTCTTGAGCACCAAATCAGCATATTAAAGTTATTTCTGAAGGATCATTTGACACCAAATACTAGAAAAATGGCTTCTGAAAATTCAGCTTTTCCATCAAATTAAAGTATATTTAAAATATAATACATTAGAAAATCTGTTCCTTTAAATTGTGATAATATTTTATAATATGCATGTTTTTACTGTATTTTGAGCAAATATTTTTGATTCAAAAACATTTAAAGAATCTTACTGACTTCTGAATGGTAGCGCATGTTGATAGAATGTTTGCCATTCAAAATGTGATGGAAGTTGGCATTCTAACATTTATTTGTATACTGTATTGCACAAATCTCTACAACTGTCTCCAGGAAGTCAAAAATGTCTACGATCTGAATGTGGCACAATTTAGGACTCAACTAAAAAATACTCATTTTCTTTCTCCAAGAAAAACTCTTTTTACTGACACCATTTGCCACCCAATGGTTAATTCCTATACACAATTAACAAAAAAAACAAGTCATTTGTTGAGGCGCCATTTACTAAAGTCTAAAATCTGATTTTACATGCTTTTGAATTTCCCTCAAAAGCTACAAATCTGGTTTTATAATTTCCTTCTGTTTAAGTTTTGGTCTTTCAAGTCATTCCAAAAACTTTTTGACAATACCTTTCATCTTTTTTTGACACGTCTGAATCTGACAGAGAGAAATAAGAGGCGGCGGACGGAAGTCACACAGCCAATCAAAAGCTTTTACAGCCATGACATGGATACAAAACAAAATTCAGACATATAACTATAATTACATAGAATTCAGTGTCATGAGACTGAAAGAAAGGACCACAGAAAAGTCATTCCTGATGAATGGAGAGAAAAGGCCCCAAAAACCTATTCCTGATGAAATTACAGTGTGTGTGGAAGGGGAAGATCAGTGATGCTACAGTCCCACTGCACTTTCTCTACACCTCTACCAAGTGTTGACACAATAATTATTTTGTAATACTGCTAAAATGATCCCGTCATAACACCTAAAGCTGTGAACCTGCGACTTGATCCTGTGTAAGCTGACATGACAATTTTACGATAGGAATAACACCATTATGGTGTTTACACATTACAGTGGAATTTACACATTAAGCGAGAGCCGTATAAGGGTGCCAGTGGACCCAGATTGCTCCTCTTCAATGAAAAGTATCTGTTCTCTTAGTCAAAAGAGCAAGCAGGTCAACTTTTTTCTAAAGATTCAATTTGGCATCGAATAGAGCTCATGCTAAATGTACTAAAGTAATAAATGTAAATGGATTGGTAAACGTAGGCGCTGACAGGAACTGTTTGTGGTCGGATCAGAGGTCATGTCGCGCCGTCTCGCTCTTCTAATGATCAGGTGTAAGTGGCATTGTATGTCAATGCCGGCCAAGAAGCCACAGCCAAATATCACTCATCACCCTTCAGAGAAAGAGTGTGTGTGTGTGTGTGTGTGTGTGTAAAGGGGGAGTTACAGTAAGCTTCAAGAGCCGCATTACCTCATCCACACCAGAATCCAACACTGACACCTCCTCCACCCCAACACCCTCACTCTCAAACACACACACATCTGTGCTGGCATCTGCACACTCAGACACCTCAATTCTATTCATTTCCAAACACATTAATATCCAGACAGACACAAACACAAGCACCATGTTAAGTATAATAGAAGGAACTTTCGATGTATATTTATCTGAGAGAATTGTATGGCTAAAGGTTATCTTTTTTGTGAGAATATATATTTTATGAACATTTATAATAATTAGAAATGTTTCTTGGGCATCGAATCAGCATATTAAAATGGCTAAAGGACCATGTGAAACTGGAAGAGTCGTGGCAGCTGGAAATTTAGCTTTATTGTCGCAGGAACATAAATGACATAAAAATGTGAGCAAAAATTAAATATGAATTTTATTAAATGTTTTTTTTAATCCTAAAATATAAAAAATAGAAATATAAAAAAATAGAACTATATAATTTGACAGATAATATTAGACAGGTCAACTAAATAAAACTATGATAAAAATATGCATACTGTACAAATTTTATGCAATATGATGTGGATATAGTAAAACTACAGTGGAGATAAGAAAAGAAGAGCTGAACTAGGAAGTGGAAGATCAATGGACATTGGTGAAAGAAGTGAGTCACTGACCAGATAAACCAGATAAAGACTGAGATTACCAGCCCCTTGCATGGTTAGTATATTTGAGCTAGCAAAAAGGAAAGAAATGAAACATAAAATTAGGTCAAGATGGAGAAAAAGAATGAATTCTTATCAAAGTGGATAAACACTGGACAAATGTCTCCCAGCAGTATCAAAGACTTGTAACAATGTTAACTATGAGCTCAACATTAGTCTATGGTACTCCCACAACATATCAGAGTTTCAACATAATACAAATAAAAACTGTGTCAGTGCACAGTGGTTGAATCCATCAGGGGAAGATCCGGTCACAGTGAGCTCTTTATGGATGAACTATGATAAGCTGCAAAAACTCATCATTCCTTGTTTATGAATCATTAATGCTTGTATGAGAATGCACTAATATTTCAACTGTATGCAGATCTGACAAGCTGCCAACTGACGAAATAAATCAAGGCGACCTTGTGGGTCAGTCTATTATTGCTAAGAAAACCCAAGCTATTCAAACACGTTAAAAAGGGAAAGAGGCCTTTCATGGCTGGGAATAGCTCACTCATAAAAGAAACTCATTTTGTCATTATTCACTCACCTGTCATTCCAAACTTGTATGACTTTCTTCCAACACGTTTTGACATGGCAAGTTTCAATATGCTACGGCAGAAGTAAGACAAACAGTGAATAAAAACTTAAAGTTGATCTTTTCCTCCATAAAAGAATGTCATACAGGTTTAGAATGACATGACTGTGATTAAATGATCACAGAGTTTTCATTTTTGGGTAAACTATGCCTTTTAGAAACAGGGTTAGTGTAAAGAATAGGATAAAAACAGTATACACGGAAGGCAAAAAGTTAGACATTACACGCAGGTTAGTGCCACACTCAACTGGATAAAGAATATAGTTATGACATATGCTGAGCACCTTCAGAATGTATCAGTCTACCAACAAGGGTCCATTTTCTCAGGGCAAACACACTTGTATTAGATGCATTGGCTCTTGAATTCAAGGAATGCCATGATGTCCTTTTGCACCATGAAAATGGAGCCCTACATTAAGCCTAACTGTCCTTATTCAGGCGACAGAAAGGAGGAGAGAGGCGGTGCAAGGATTGCAGAGTACTTACGACTGACAGGCAAATGCCATGCCACAGATAGGGATGCAGCGAAAGACGCCGTCCCACCGAACGTAAATGACCTTGTTCAGCCACTGGCCAGTGAGGAGGCCGTGTTTGAAGGAGGAGAGCACCATCTGTGGTGGAGGGGAGAGCAGGAGGGTTACAGATCATCCCATAAAGACAGGGCGGAGGGAGAAAGAGGACGACGAGAGGGGCAGTGATGATGCTGTGATAAGACCCTTAGACTGACAATGAAGAGTGCACGGAGATCCTGTAATCTTTTTAAAAAGGATAGTTCATCCTAAAATTCAAATTCCGTCATCTTTTACTCACCTTCATTTTGTTACAAACCTGTATGACTTTATTTTGGCATGGAACATATTGTGCTGGTCACTCTTTCAAATGCTCAGAAAAAAAAAAAAGACAAAGATATCAAAGTATAATAAAAGTGACCCATACTATCACTCAAAAGTTTTGGGTCGGCAAGATATTCTTATAAAAAAAAGTTGTCTCTTAAGCTCAACAAGGCTGCATTTATGTGATCAAAAATACAGGAAAAACAAAAATATTAGGAAATATTATTACAATTTAAAATAACTGTTTTCTATTTGAATATATTTGAAAGGTAATTTATTTCTGTGTTGACAAAGCTGAATTTTCAGCAGCCATTACCCCACACCGCAGTCTCACATGATCTTTCAGAGATATCTCTTATACGTTTTATTGGTTCTCAAGCTAATATTTCTAATTATCAATATTGAAATCGGTTCCTTAATATTCTTGTGTAAAAACTGTATTTTTTTCATGATTATTTGATGAATAGAAAGTTTATAAAAAGCATTTTAAATAGAGCTACTCTATTAGATTGTACTGTCACTTTTGATCAATTTAATGCATTCTTGCTGAATAAAAGTATTAACAAAAAAATCTTACTGACCTCAAATTTTTGATTGGTACTATATATGATAACTTAGAGTAAAAAATACTCCATAAACCATATGGTTTTAGAACAACATTACGGTGAGTAAATTATGATAGAATTTTCATTTTTGGGGTGAACTACTCCTTCAAGGGGCTAAAGAAAGGAAATAGTTTTTCAACTAATGGAGGAAAAACAAAACATACTGAGCAGCTTCCAAACATAATTTTCAATGCCAGTTCATCTCTACAGGACAGCAAAACTTTCCTGTTGCATGCAAAAAATCTTGAAGGGTAAAATCTGATTGCTGCACACGTTTGCAGAAAACATTTGCAGCAGCTTGCCACTTTCCCTTCAAAATCAAGAGCGCCAGCCCGTGTAACCATCAGAATCACCACCAATCCCAACCCTATCAGATCTGCTTACCCAGTCGTAGGGTTTATTTCCAGCGGGAGAGACGCTGGGTATTACCAAAGAGTCAAGGCAACTCTGATGACACACAACACATATAAATTCTGCCAACATGGCACTAAACTCACACACTCACACACACAAAAAAAACCCCTGAACCGGATGGCACCGACAAACAGAGCTTTGGATTGAATGAAGGTGGACAGAGGAGGAAGGGGATTTTGGGTAATGTAGTTGAATCCATGGCAGTGGTATGGTCCGTTCTCTTGGGCGGATTACTTACGGGTGGCAGCAGAAGGTGGTGGCGATAATTGGCAGACACTGTATGACACCCTTGAAGCGCCACAGATGTACTTGCTCCACCCAGGAGCCACTGATTATTCCGTAACGCAGAGAGGACAACACTATCTATAGGCCGCCAAGTCAGAGCGTCAGATGGTCGGTCGGAAGTCAGCATCAGGAATGGGGGCGGGGCAGCGGTTCAGATGGGGGCAGAGGGAAAACATAATTAGATAGTAAAATGCTAAACTAAGAAACGGGTTGGGAAAAAAAAATGCCCCACTGAGCTAGATATAAGGTATACAAACTGTATAGGCTCTAAAAAAAACATTAAATGTCTTCAATGTCAATGACGCTGGAAATATAAGATATTCAGTCCAGAAATCTGGACTACAAGTAGAAATAATTTTATTTCTATTTTTCTATTTTTTCCCCCCAATTTTATTACTAATTATGTTATCGGCATAATAGTTTCAGTGAAATCTTCAAAAGTTTGTATAAAATCAGATGGTGTTCTCTAGATTTGAGAATGTTCCAGAGAGTCTTTTTGTGCAATGGAACACTTGACTGTCTGTATGATAAGTGACCTAGAAATAGTGCACAACCTAAAATATGTCTTCATTCTTTGTTTTATATTTTTCAAAATCCTAAAATTTTTTACAGATTAAATAAAAAAAGATTTTCATTATCATCTAAGCATTTTAAACCCATTGTATATAACCTGGACAAAAAAACAACAGCTTTAAGTCTTGAATTTAAGTGCAAACTTAATTTAAGAGCTCTGCGTACAACACTAACTCAATATAAGATTTCGGAATGTTTTGTAATGGTTCTCTTTCAGTTCTTTACTTTTAAGCTTTTACAGATTTGGAGCAGGAAACACTGAAAATCTGCTGCCATGGTGATGCATATTCACAAAAAAAATAAAAAAAACAGGCCACTGCCACATTACACTCTTCAAAAGGGACAAAAAAATTAGCAAATTTCTTTTTTTGAAAAAATCCTCTAAATGAATTCCACACATACTTAATTCACTGCATCAATGAAGTGACTTGAAATGAAAGTGAAAAACATGACCTTAAAGCAACCCTAACGAACATCTGCAATCTGAAGTGTTTGAAAGTCATGTTGAAGTGCACTCTTACGCTTTACAAAACATTTTTATATCATTTAATATACTCAAAATGCTAAAAGATCAAATTACTTTCTCATACAAATGGTAAATATAGTGAATATAAGTGTACGTTTACACATACACACATATTCTTACACCCGCCTACACCTGAATGAGGGTGTGCTGATGGAATCTGATATTACATTTTTCAGGGTTGGAGTTTGGATCTGTGGAAAGGGGACCGACTCACCGTGAACATGAAGAGTGTGTAGAAGATGAGCGCCATGGCTGAAAAAGACTGAATTGATGACATCATGTTTCTTTGTAAGCTGAGCGGCAGCACAATGAACAGCGACACAGCGATCAGTAACACGATACGGAAGCTACGCGTCACCTGAAGGAGCAAAAGGAAAAGCAGTTATTGGCCAATTCAGGGCAACAAAACTTTGGATTTGTGGCCAGTAAGAATTATTTACAGCCTGTCATTGACAGGTGTGATAAAAAGTTCATTTTCACACAGAAACTGTGAGCTCATCTACACTAAAGTCATAAAAAGTCTATGAAGTGTTTTTTTATGGTTACATAACACACAGCTCAGCACTTTTTTTTAAGATAGCAGCCTTTGATTTTATCATTTCAGGAGGTTAATGAACAAGGTCAATGATCAGTTCTAGGAATTGCTTATCATTAACTGATTTGGAAGAAATGTGTTGGAGTAACAACAGGAGTTAACATAATTTTAGTCACGTGACAACATAAAATCTTATTTTTTACCTCTAGCCCAAGCAGTTGAGCAAAGAAGTTGGAACCCAGATCTGCGATGACGACATAGAAAGCAATACATGTGCCCAACATGAGGCCAATCATGCTGAAAACAGATAGAGAATATAAGTAAATAATACAAGTTTATTTAATTCATGAGGTTGAAGATGAATCTCCACAAAGTCATCTTACCTTAACTCCACAAGTGCTTTGAATGGTTTTCCATAAGCATGAAAAGCTAGGAAGGGAGAGAAAAATGAAAAAGTCTTCTTTTTGTTTTACCGCTTTCACAAAATAACACTAATATCACAAATACTACTTTTAGTCTGCATTAGCGGTGAGTTATAGGTTCTTGGCTTTTCTGTTTTATTTTGCTTACTCGTAATGAGAAAAATACAGATGTTGCAATCTGGTCACCTAATTTAATTAACAATATAATAAATTATTCCACTGTAATCCAAACTGAGGATGCTTTAAACATTATCATGGAAACTGATGAAACCTCTGAGTGTGTCTGTTGCTTTCAGTCACTCTCACCTAATCCAGCGTAAGTCCTGCGTTTTGTGTTACTGGCCGAGTGGACTAGAAACATGCAGGACTGGTGGGTCATCCACGAACAGAAGAACAACAACAATGTGCCCAACACAATTCCACACTGCAGTGAGAATGAAAAAGAAAACTGCCTTAAAAATTCAGAGACTAGTATACAGAAAATGTCCTATATGTTTAAATTCCAGCCCCAGTAAAAGTAACATGTTTTTACTGATTCTTGTACAAAAGAGTGCCAAACTAAAATGGCAGCTTATCAATTTCTGATTCACTTCGTTCACTCACCAGAAAAGTCATGAATAAACAACTCCAAGTCCTTATTGCAAATTTCAACATATGGAATAAAAAAACAACACAGCACATGTTCCCATAAGCTCTAACCATGTGTTTACCTGTTTGAAGCAGAAGGGCATCGTCAAGACACTCACACCCACGATGCTGTTTACAACGTTCATGATCAGACCCCAGTTTGACACAGTCATTTTGGCTCTCAGACAGCTGAGATCTCTAATGTCCAGATGGGTGTGTGTGGTGCTTCCACAATGGCTTAAAGTTTAATTGAGATAAGTGGCTTGATGCGGCTGTCCTTCAACTGGCCGCTATGACGTTCTGTGGAGACGCAGAAGAAAACAAATACACCAGCATCATATTCAACCCTACTGAATGAGAGATTTTTTTTTAATGTACTCATTTGCTAGTGTTATGCTTTATGTATGAAGATGAATATACAGCTTAATACAAAACAGCAATCTATAAACCATTAATAAACAATTAAATAGCTTATTTATTCATTTTGTATGCTTTACAACATACAAACAGCTTCTGGAAAACAGTAATTAATAAAAATCAAAGCATATAAAATCTACATAATCAATACAATTTTTATTCTAGTAAACTCTATACCAAACTGACTATGAAATATACAAAAAATGCTAGATTTAGATTGATACAGGCCTAGAAGATTTCCTTTCATGCTAAAGAATGCAGATCATTACAGAATGACATCTGGAACAAATTGAACACGTTTATCTATTGTTGGTCTACAGACATGTTCAACTAACCTGATTCCCTTTAAAACATTAAAAACGACATATCTGTAATTGCTGTGCTGATTACAAACATTCAGAGTAGTTATCAAATGTGTTTTAGGTTTTCCTGCCATATGGCAACAGTTGTGTTGTCAGGAGCACTTTTGAGTACTTTTACACAACTCATACAACAAATTGATTGGTAATGTGTGGGAAGATGTTTTTTAAGGGGCTCAGTTTAAAATAAAATCATAAATGGCAGCAAACATACTGTGCTTTTATTTTTTTTTTAAACACTCTTGAAAACCTACATTTCATTTATCCGAGTAATATCAATGTGACAACATATATGAATATTACACAGTATACACACCAGAAATACTAATTATTGTACACTGCCTTTAATTTAGCTAATTTAACACGTTATTCGATAAAAAAATTAACATTTCTCATAAGTTAACATATAAAGATTCTCATATCAAGACTGTGGAGGTTATAAAAAAGTTTGTTTACATACCACGTCCACACTTTTTCCCATCAGTCATTCATTTTTAAGTAACCATCGGTTCCTGACTGTTTTCAAACGATACTAAATAAGCTTCCTATTATATCTGTGCCGTCTGTATAAAGTTACAGGAGATTCAGCAAATACTTAGAAAGTAATTTCACGAATTATGCGAAAATTTCCTTATTTCCCCTGTCTGTAACCAGGAAGTATGCGCAGCAGCGCTGCCAGTGTGGCGTTCCCAAAGACACTAGTGCGCCCTGCTGCCTCCAGTGGCCAGGAGTGGAACTGCACGCTGCCTACAGCCTGTCACGGTTAGTCAGATTCACTTTCGTTTGACAAATATAGCTCAAATTGAAAGTTGACGGTTTGTTCGTTTTGTTTTCAGAGTAACTAACACCTGCAATATCTTCTGAGTCCCGCGATGCTTTACTTTGACACACGGTGTAGAATTTATGCATGCAGAGATCATATCAATGGCTCGGTCTGTCAACAGCACCTACACAGACGAAACACGGTGTTGTTTCATTTGGACAGAGATTTGAGCAGGAAAGGGAAACAGGAACGAGGGATGTTGATCTGCAACAGGAGCCCTGCGGAATCCGGGCAACAGAGGCTTCTGTTCTGTTACTGGTGTGTTTGAAGGAGAGAGGTTGGAACCAGCGTGCCCTAGTCAGGCATGCGCTCTCCTGGGAGGGGATTTTAGTGTGTTGTTTTAGGGGGGCTGGTTTTAGGTAGGAGACAGGAAAAGTCTGGCTATTGTGTACCACTGGCCTTCGAACCTAACTGACAAGTCAGCCCATTGGCCGGAGGGTCTTGTCACTCCACACCTAATCCCTGAAGATTGGAATTAGGCCCGAGCAGCAGAAGGGGAGACAGTGGGCAGATTGCTGGGCAGATTTGGTGGCGGGGGGGAGAGATTCTGTAGCCAGGAAGAAATTAGACACAGGCACCCGATTGAACCGCTGACCTCCAGGGGAAACCCCTGGTCAGCGCGAGGTCACGGGAGCACAAAGCGGGGCGATGAACTGCGAGAGGTCAAGCATGCATGCGGCTGAAAGAGCGCCTTTGTGAGCTCAGGCATGCACAAAATTTCCCATCAGCCACCAAAGTCACAGGCTCCTCAGGAAGCCAAGAAAGGGGGATGAAACCTGGCGACTGAGTGTTGCAGCGCTTGTGTGTGTGTGTGTGCGAGTGACCTCAGAAAGGACACACACAGACTGCGGCAGTAATCACATTTAATTACACATCAACCAGCCTTGTGAATGAGGTTTTTAATGCAGACTCTCCCTACACACAAAAAGACTGACATGTGCAGCTAAACATTGCCTACCTTTGTCCTCCTAAAATCTATTAAAGCCCTCTCTATTAACCATCAGCATCGCTAAAGGCTGCAGATAACGGCCATTATGTTGATAATTGTGAATAAAAGGAACAAAAGATGTTTTTTGTGCAATGCCTCAATCAACCGTTCAACCAAAGGTCGGACCTATTTATAATGGGAGCCTGGTTGAAACTAAGGGGCGAATTCAATAAAAGAAACGAATACCTTATCCTGTGCCAATAATCTGTCAACGCTCAGTCTCTAATCGATTACTTAAGTATTCTAAACAGTCCTGTCTGTGTTTGTTCATTCCAGTGTCACCTGTTTTGATATGATTTACTAAATCAAATCATTTCTTTATTGAATGATCATGAGTTTCAAATTTATTTCTAATTCATGGTGGTGTGTTTTAAATACAACAGGCTCAGCGATAAAGATAAGAAAAACCTTTAGACTGCATATGCAAGCTTGTGTGTTGTGCATAGAACATTATTAAAGAACTCATTAAAGAGCTCATATTAATCGTACGCTATTTAAAATATCAGGAAAAACATGTCCCTCCCAGTGTATATGGTGGTTATAGCCTTGCTTTAGGGAGAACATTTGGGAGATGACACAGAATATTAACTGGTGCTTGAAAACAGTGTTCATTGTTTCATGGATATTTCTTGTTAAATAAGCAGAACACGGGCTCAGACACATCGACACGTCACTGCGTGGGGGTCAGCAACGTTGTTGGGAATTTTTCCCGCAGTAACACATGCGCAGGCATAGCGCAGCTATTTGGCATGTGCATGTGGACAGTAAAAGTGTCAGAATGACATTTACACCATTAGAACGACTAAATCTCTCTACGTTACAGATACTGCTATTACAGCTTTGGATGAATCTCTCTCTCTCACACACACACACACACACATTCACACACTCACACACAAGATGCCAATTGTGAAGGGAAAAGCTGTGCATTCAGTATTTACTTGGCCTGACAGCTATAATTTCAGTTTTCACACAGCTTAAAGATAGGGGGTAATTAAAGTGAGAATGTTTTCCTTTCAGATTAGTTGTCCTGTCCATTTATCAGTTGTCCGACCACATGTGTACAGACGCTGGATGCCTGTGAAGCACTCACAGAAAGTCAGTCTTTCAGAAAGAGCGCCAAATTGTCTTTCCCCATTAAAAGCTGCTCCCCACCCAAACATGGCAAGCGTCTCGGCTTGACAGGCGGCTATTTTACAGGCCTGAAACATTCCTCTGCCTCTCCTAACGTCTTTTGCTGTACTCGACCTATCCCTCCCCCCGTAACTGCCAACTACAGTAGCGTCTGTTAGTACATCTCAATCAGGTCTTCATGTTGAATTGGGCTTAACTAACCCCCCTCAAACAGCCATGAAATAGCAGAGAAAAAAACTTGTCATAAATCTTTACACAGGAAAAAAACCCTCAGACTCGTAAAAAAAAAGGAGGTGGACAAGAGTTGCGCTGATGGGCTGATCTATGTAGGCTCTCCTCTCAAAGTTACGCACAGCCATCCTTATACAAGCCCGCCGTATATCAGCCACACGGGGGCTGGAGGGTCCGGTCAATGGCGGGGCCTGTTACATGTGACCTGCACAGAAAGGGCTCCTGTGTCGGCTCCCGCCGAGTCCCTCCAATTAAAATCCTTTTTTGAGACATGGTTATGTGCGAATGCCGACACTTGACTGATTTTTTGATATACAGTCTTGGTAGGGGGGTCCGCATGGAGAAAGAAGGCAGTGGGGAGTGACTGGGCCGGTTTTGGGTTTCTGTAAAACTAACGGATCATTTAGGGTTTGCTTGATGAAAGTTTATTCTAAATATAATATATTACACCACAAATGCTTTGATTTGGCCTCAGTTTACACAAGCTAAGGCCACCGCATGCTTCTGGAAATCTTTCTGTGCCGCTTTCAGGCCTCTCAATAATTCTTTGAGAAATTTGCGTTGGGCATTTCTCACTAATTATAACCCTCATGGTAAAAAGAGAGGAGACAGTGGCAGCTCAGTGCCTTAAAAGAGAAAAGCATAGATCACAGATCATTTTAGTGGCTCCTCCCACTTCTGCCCCACCCACTGAAACACGGCCAATCACAGGCCCACTGCTCAGACCAGATGCGTGGCTCACAGCTGCTGAGGAATTAGTGGGGTACAGCCAGTGCTCCCCTAACATTACTAATGAATCTCTTTTAGATGACTTTCATGGCTTCACATGCTGCAAGTGAGCTACCCAGCCCCTGCCCTCTGATTGACCCCATCCCTGGCCACGTATCTTCTTAGTAGTGACTGAGGGGAACAGATGGGGTACAGGAATACCCCCCTTTCCTCACCCGTTTTTCAGTCTTTCTATCCCTCCATCAAATAACCATATAACCCCCTACCCCCCTTTTTATGGACTATGACCCCTAATCTCTCTCTTCTCCATCAACAGTGCAGCTTTATTAGGCTCCTCTGTTCTAGAGAAGTGAGTGTGTGCTGCATATTATAAAGAATCTTTTTGCAAATCAAAGGAAAGCCTTTGTTGATGTCATGAAATTAAAATAGTCTGATACTTCTGCTCACTATGGAGGAGATGTTTGTGTTGCTCAATTTCAATCATGACATCTTATTATTTAGAATATTGTTCAGCATGTTTAGATTACACAATACATTTTATAAAACTAGATTACTTAATACACTGTAAAACTGATCTGGTGGAATTAATGGAGCCATTTATAATATAATGAGGGCATTTGGCCTATTATGTACTTTAATGTATTTTTAATCTGACGTTAATTATTTTTTATTTTATTTTTTTTAACAATATCTGTATCGTGCTATTCTAATGTAGCCATAATTTTAATAGAAATACAAATCTCATAACGCTAGGTTGCATCGATACGCCTTTAGGTGGCGGTAGTTGTCTTTATGATTGAGTGTTTGAATCATTCATTAGAGAGGATTCCTTCAGAAATACTGATTATTTAAAAATCTAGCACACACCTACAGTTTTTACCATATTTTTCTATAGCAGACGTAGTAAAGTCTGTATAGGCTACTGTTCAAAAATCACCAACGGTCTTTATTGGCGAATCATTCATTGAATCATTCATTCGATTCATTCGCAAACACTGAATCGTTCAGGAACAAACAACACTACTGCGTTGCTCTGGTCTTCTCCTGTGGGTTTTGAAGACGACGTATCTGACAATATTCTGAACTGTAAGTTACTCAATATGAACTTCTTGTTCATGTGCTGTTGTATAAAAGCAATATCACACTGCCTACTTATTAAACTATTTTTCAGAAATGGGCCAAACCGCCAAGGCTAACTAATCTAACGAGACGGTTTTGAATTACGTTAGCAACGTTCTAACGGAACTTTTATGTTATAATGTGTGTGTGTGTGTGTGTGTGTGTGTACAGTAGGCCTAGCAAAGTATCTGCTGTGGCCAAAACACGGCCATAACACTTAACTTTTACTTGTGATTTTGTGATATTGCTGCTTTAATATATATGTATTC
The DNA here is from genome assembly GCA_004124795.1 of Poropuntius huangchuchieni. Classification (NCBI taxonomy): domain Eukaryota; kingdom Metazoa; phylum Chordata; class Actinopteri; order Cypriniformes; family Cyprinidae; genus Poropuntius; species Poropuntius huangchuchieni. The sequence continues at coordinate 43,635 of SCHK01433429.1, read as the reverse complement.
GTCACTTTGCAATCTGATATCTTACGTAGCCTACATTAGCGTGTTTTTTTTAAAAACAGAATCAACCTTTATGTAATTTATACATACATACGATAATCCAGGATTACAGGATTATTATAGGTCATTAGTTAAATGGGCAATTTAAGGGGATTATTTTTTTCCTCCCTTTTGTAAAATGTAGTATAATTAAATTAGATTCATAAAACAAGCTCTTTAGCCCCATGAAAAAGTCCTAGTGCTTGCTATGGGCAGTCTGTTCCTGCTTACATCGCATGCACGTCATCTTTCTCTTTTTTTTATCCAGAAGCTTCTGTATGGATTTCTTGCATTCTGTGTCTCTCTGCTTTCCAGCATGGTTTTCATTTTTGATCGTTTTGTCAGATCTAATAGGCACATACACATACACACACTAACACACACACACATACAATTGAGAAGAAGCACAGCAGCTGAAGTGAGCAGGAATCAAAGAGACATTGGGGATTTTTAATGGCTCCAAATGGCCATACAGTGGTGACAGTGTAGAATCAACATCCATCCATTATCTCTGCATCCGCTTCTAACTCAGCCTTCACGAACACATGCTTGGGAACACACACACACACACACACACACACACACTTGCACTCAAACACACAAGCAAATACAGACAGGTACACACTCATCCAGAAAAGTGTGTCACACTTGCTCCGGGTCCTCTGGAATCTCGGGCCCCCTCCTCACTCTCTTGCGCTCTCACTTTTTATTGCCCCGTTTCCTCCTCCTCCCTCGTTCCGTGGCGCAGAAATGTGTGAGGATCGCCACAGAGCAGCTGCTGGCAAGAGCTGCAGGTTCAGGCCAAAGAGAAACACATTATCCTGTTCTAAACAGGAAATGTCTTCTTAAATAGCCATAAGTAAAGGCTTCACTGCACAGTTGGGCCCTGGAAACACACTATTTTTTATTTCATGTCGAAAGCCGGCATATGTAAACATAATCACACATAAATCTAAACAGTTATTAGTTCACAGTCTGCCTTTTATATATCCTCATAGCACAGAGAACGTTTGTGACATGGAAATGCTGCACAGCTTATCTATATTGGTGCATTATGTGGTACAGTGGTCCCAAAAAGTATTTAGACACCTTTAAAGTTTTGAAATTTATAGAATATTTTATATACATTAAGAATAAAATGTTTAATAATAAATATTGTTAATTATTATATGATTATTGTATATCAGATAGTATAATAAATTATATATAGTACGTTGTGATATTTATAGTTTTCTTATAATTAATAATTGTATGTATCATTATATAATAATGATAATGATAATATTTAAATATATATC
>SCHK01433429.1:0-28008 GCA_004124795.1 Poropuntius huangchuchieni | reverse complement strand
ACAACAAAATATGACAAATCTGTTTGTTAAACACGTCGAAGTAATGTAACAAAAATACGTTAGGATCAGGGAAATGGCTTTTATTTTACACTCTAACAAACATTCATCTGATTACACAATTCTTTTAACCAAAAGCATGCTTTACAAAGCTTAAATAAATTAATAAACAAAAATGCAATAAAATGTAAATCAAGCGCCATATAAAAAATAACGCTGGACATAATCAACATACCATTTAAGCCTGTTTCAGTTCCAGAATCCGAAACGCAATATGCGTGGATTTCAAATAAAATAGCACAAGGTAGAGTGTACTCGTTATTTCAGAGTATTTCGGCTCAGATAATTCAAATACAATTTTATAAGTTTACATTTTTACATAAGCTAATTTATCTATAGGCTTTATAGGCCGACTATGAAAACAACAACAACGCTTGTCTTGCTATAGATCGCGTTGTTTGCATTAATAAAAGCTAGTTTACAGCTTGTGTATATTACAAATGATTCAAACAATTGTTCTCTACGAAATTTGTGTATACTCATATGTGTTATTATATTTGTGTTATTAATATATGTCCTTTTGACAACAGTCAGTAATATTATTTAAATTTAAGCTAGATAAATAAATCACAGTATCCCACCTTAATGGCAATGCGACCTCCGAGACATCTTCTGCATATAAAACATCCTTGACGACGAATTTGTTTAACCACACAAAATTTTCATTTTTTCGAATCTTGTTGATTGGCGCGTTTACTTTTATCGTTACATTATCGTGCGACTAATATCCCAACTCAAGCAGAAGAAAACAAGCGAGCGCGACATTCGAAACTCGCGCCAAATTCTCCATCTCTTGTTGGTCATTATGACGCACCAATGCTGCAGCGCGTGCTGGTCTAGAAGTGCTATTTGGAAACATTTACAAATAGTCGACATCCGTGACCATGTTGCATTACACCATGAGAGCTCTACGCGGAGAAGAACGTTCATGCTCGCGTTGCCAAGTGCCATTTATTGCCTTTTTAAAGACTACATGTAAAAAACCGCTCTCGGAACAAAACTGTGAAATAAGCTATCTAGCCCTCCCTCTGCTCCAGACGACGCAGTCCGCTCTGCAATCTTCCTCACTGTTGTATTCCACAGCGACGATCTAGACGTTTCAAAAAACGCAAGACATTTAGCGTGTTGCATATCTTCCGCTGTAGGTGCACCGTCGTCCATTTCCACAACAGGGTTTGAAGCACCGGAGGCGCGCCATTCTTCTTAACGCAAATTCACGGGCGTCTTTAGGTAGCAGGGTTGGAAAGGAGTCGTGCAAGGGGATCTCCCCTCCCCAACCCAGCCGCTGAGGTGGAGAGGGGGAGGGGAAACCCGCTGGATCTACGGGAGGGAGCCCTTGGCCAGCCGCGCAAAAAGGAATTCCCACCAAACGTAGCCCAGATTTAAGGGGGATCCGTAGACTCGATAGACACAAACAACTGCTATGTTATACGTGCATTCTGGTCGTGCCACAATTTTATTTAGACCTCATTAAAAACACCGCGTTGGAGAGGTTGTTCTAATATACAGGGAAATGTGTGGGACGTTTATGGATAAAGTCATTTGGAAATAATGCGATCTGTCCACAAATAGATCACAGGGCGACCATACCTATTATTCCATTTAGAACCGACTGAAATGTATCAGAGTTTAAATTCTACTCGAGCCTATTTTTGTTTCAAAGAAAGCTGACTGAATGTTGGAGCTTAACATCGTGTCCACCTTAAAACATGTGCACACACACACTTTCAAATGGAGAGAGCTCGTGATGGTGGTGGTTAATGCCCTGGTCAGATGTTCTGCTTGGCCACTTTTTGGAAAGCTAAAATCGTTTGCTAGCTCATTGATTTAAAAAACGATAGAAGCGGCAATATAATATTAAAAAATTACTTTATAATAAATGAAGTGATGAAGTCAAGATCACTTGCCATCTATTGATGATATTTAGGCTATAGGCTATGATCTGTGTGCGTGCGTGCGTGCGTGTGTGTGTGTGAAGGTATGAATAAAATAAGGTTTCTAACAATTTTTCTGTGCAATGATCCCTTAAACACCGTTTAACGTAAAAACACTCGTTAATGCTATATATAAATGGAGATTTTTGTATGTTAGCCTACTAAAAAAGTCGAGGCATGGCTATTTGGAAAGTATTGTGAGTTGGGGTTTCGCATTTCAAATGAATTACTCTCGGCTTTCCAACAGTCGCAGTTCACACCTATGTAAACGCACCCCGGAGGGCAACAGATTTATTTGCAAGAGAACTATTTTACCCCTCCTTCTTACCCTCGACTCGGTGATGGATGGACGATCTCTCTTTGTCTAAATGCAAATAGACTTTAACCCTGAATTAATGGATAACTCCGTAGAGGGGTGATTACTCGACTTTCGGGTTGATCTGCTTTTCTCGTAGTCCGTCTGTCACCAGCTACATGACAATTGATCATTTGACGCACATTTGGTGAACCCTCTGAATGTGCGAATTACTACCACTCTAGACGGTCGAGTTGAATTGACAGTGTCCCTCTTGCACTGGTTTATTAATCAGCTGGACCATCTATCTATCTATAAATGTCCACTATGGATGGATAAATAAATAAATAGTTAAATAAATATTTTTACTTAAAGTAAATAAAAAATATACTGTTATAGTTATTTCTTTTTCCAAAACCTTACTACATTTGTAGGCTATTTAAATTTATTTATGCTGGTGTTTCAAGATAGTTCTGCAAGTCAGGATTAAAGTGCAATAAGTAGCCAATAATATTTGGAATTTTGGATGCAATCTCCAACTTTAACTCTGATAAACATAACATGGCTGTCATTTACCCCTGAGCTAGCTGCAGACCCCCTGTGGTGGTCTGTAAGGAGCCCCATTTAAAAGCTATAAAGAACACAGCAGCGCGTGCAGAGAGGGGAATGGGGAGGCATTTTGGATTTGATTTGAAGTTTTAGGATCAGACAGTAGAGCTGTTTTGAATGCAGTGGGTTTTTAGAGACTTTTAAACCTGCTCTAAAAATGCAGAGACCTTATGTCAATTATCGTTTGACATTTATTGACACAATTTACCAAATAGAATAATTCACTTTGTTAATTTTCTTTGTGTGTGTTTTGAACTTTGTGCTTGATTGCATACATGCTGAAACTTGTAGCACCAGGGTTTAGCATTACATTGACAATAAAGCAACAAATAGAACGGTCTGAAAATGTGTGTGCAATACATATCAGTGTGTAAGTATGTGTGTTCAGTTGTGCCCTGGTCTTCAGCACGACTTGCACATTATTACCAGGGGTACTAAAATTTTATTTCCAGCTAACATTGTCAGGATACAGAGTGTGTGTGCTTGAGTGTGTGAGAGAATATGTGTATAACAGCACTATTGCCTTTTGCCAAGGGGGGCGTTTGCTCATGTAGCTTGTAAAACTCAATGTCTGGGCACCCTTTAAGCCTTCCCTATGAAATATCACTCGTGTTCTTGCTGTCCAGTGATAAAAGAGCCAAAAGGATTTGGAACTGATCTACAGAAGAGGCCACCTGTTGCAGAGGACAAGAGAGATACAGCATGAATCATTATTTGTAGATAATATTATATGTCGCATAAGTCCTCATTTTGATATTAAGCCATGCTCTTTAATGCATGTGAAAACCATATGGGTTACATATAAGCAAATGTGCAAACCTTGTGGGGTAGTTAACATAAAAAATTAATTCTGTCATTATTTATTCACCCTTATGTCGTTCAAAACCTGTCAGACTTCTTTTATAATTTTTTTTTTTAATTTTCTTTGGTGAACTGTTCTTTTGAATGACCTTCACAATTCTTTTACTACTGTTTCCAAGATAATTAAATATAATTAAATTGTGAATGTGATGTGAAACTTAACAAATAGATCAGGAGATCTGCAGGCCCACAAACTCATTTTATTCTTCCCTTCACCCCCTCACTTATTTTTTTTTTTCTCTTTTTCTGCTTCTCTCATTCTCTTCCTTAACTCTGTTCCCATCCATTTTGCGGCTGATGGAGTCGGTTGTTCTCATAAAATCAAATCAGCAGTGGTCTTGGGACCTTGGTGTGTATCAGAGGGTGAACACAGGGTCGTCTCGTTCTCTTTGCTCATCTTTAAAAAGAAAGCTATGCCCAAGGCCTGGAGATAGAGACTGATAAAAGGCAGCAGAATGCGAAAAAGAAAGGAACGAGGGATAGTGGGGAGAGGGAGGAAAAGAGATGGTTCATTGTTGGGTGGGCAGTCCCATCACTTGATGACTGTGGCACTCCTCAACCCTGCAGCTGGGTTCTGATGCCCTCACAAACTGTCTTTCTTCTTCCCAACAACAACCATGGCTTCGGGGGGTCACAGAAGATGCCTGCCCTGCCACGTGATGGCGCTACAGATGTGGTGAGGGAACTTCTTTAACAGCCAGGGCAAAAAGCGAATGCGTCAGATACAAAGCGATGGTCACAATACTGTCCTTGTATCTTTCTCCCAGCTGCTGCATTTAACAGCTGCAATAAAGAGCTTATTGGAAAAACCTGAAAAAAAGAAGATATTGAATGCCTCAGACTTTTTAAGGGATGGCTCTGTTTGTCCTTCTCTCTGTACTACAACGTCTAATGCCTCATGCATATGTATGCAAGTGTTTAAATCAGACCTCTAGCTCTGATCTGAAGATAAAAGAATGAGCACTGCTCAACCCTGTTCACATCTATCAACCTTTGCTCAAGTCATTCTGCTGTGAATTTGGAACTGGTTTGGTGGTGTGAATTTGGCACCGAATATTTCTCTTTATTTTCTTATTCATAAACATGTGACAAATCACGGAATTGACGTGTTAACTTAAGGCTCCCAAAACTGGAGTAATTCCCTCAGTGCAGTGTTTTTACTGTAGTTTGTTTTAAAACCTTTTTACATTATAATTTGCCAATTGCCTGTTTTACACTAGAAAACTAAACAAATGAGTTACAAACTCATTTGTAGAAAATCCGTGTAGTGGATTTCGTTCCACGAATCGTTCCGCGCATCCCAGAATCCCCGGGGTGGCGCGAAGCTGGCAAACATCGTAGTGACGTCACTGTAGTTTGGACGCTGACAGCTTGTCTGGTTTTGCGGTGCAAGAAAACCCCCAAAACATAGTATGTGTCTTTATTCATTCACAAATTTTGATTTTGTTTTCTTCACTACAATTCCTCACACCAATGCTGTCTAGGGGAGGCCCGTATGTCTAAAAGACTGCGCGAGAGCGCAACAGATTATGAACTAACGAGCATAAAACACGCTGCCTCTGTCGACGGTTTTGTGCACGACAAAGCCTCTCCTATTAATATTACTTCGCTCATAAATAGCTCCAGCACACGGATTAAATTGGTGTCATCTGTGTTTTCAGTTTGGCTGTGAGAAGTCAAAATGTTGCTATGGTTATCACTAGGCCTGTGTCAATCATCGGTGTTTCGGATGTAATTTATGTATTCCGTAAGCAGCCTATGAGTTGCTTTCAATGGTTAATTTCATGGAAGTTCCCACTTCTTTGTCCACTGAAGCAGAGAATGGAATTGCACCTATAGCTTACTATCAAAAAATCTAAAATGTTCCTTTAAAAAGTTTTCCATTCATTGGATTCTCCACAGCTTTAGATTAAAAACAGGGAGGAATTTAGAGTCTTATTTTTCTAACATATTACAGCTGTGATCACACTGGACTAAGCACAGACAGGTTTACTGTGATTTCTCCAGTGGGGAAAGAGATACGCCCTTAACATGTGATAAGTCTGTCCAAAGGCAAAATTGTGGGCCTAAGGAAGGAAAGTATCTGTATATGTACTTATAATCCGTATATTTTATTTTATCTTTACCTAGATTTGTACCCCTTGAAACCAGGACACTTTTTTCTGGTTTTCCCCATTTATTTAGCTCCCAGTGACTTTAAAAAAAAAAAAAAAATTGTTTATTTAGGCTATAGTGAACCCTTACCTAAAATTGAATTTGCTTAAGTCTTGCTTTCGAAAGTCCAAAACAATATTTTGTTGGCCCGTGATATTTGCCTGTTTTCTTTAATCCACCATTCTGATTAATCTGTTAATCTCATCATCTCAAAGCTGGTCTGGAGGGGCTGAATAATGATTGAAAGGCCAATGAGGATTTGTTCTTCTATAAAAATGACTATATTAAATGACATTTTTAAATAGATTTATACATTTTGTTTCAAATATCTAATGTATGAGGGGAGGGCAAGAAAAATCTTCGTACAGAGGGACTGATTAGATTACATTCCAATTGAAATGAATGGAACGTGCATTAAAGCATTCCAGTATCAGTCAGATATTTGCATCTTCTGACACTTATATTCTGGTAGCACTGTGGAACAAATAAGGAGCATGGATCTTAAGTTTTGTCACACTGTAATTTTAATTAACGCGTACATACAAGACACAGAAAGGTTAGGAGTTTGTAGCAGGATACTATCATTCATGCTTTCATGAATATGGAGAGGTTGAGCTCCACCACTTTAATCTTCCGTTAGCTGCCCCGAAGCTTGCTTAGCGCAGACAATAGTGTTAATTATTCCATGCTTCTCTCCTTCAAACACTCACCATTCACATATGTTTATGCAACAAACAAGAACGTGCCCAAAACACACAGTTATTAAGAATATTCAACACACAAGCAAATGATGCTTATAATTTCTGTCACTGCAGTCATGCCAATGACACTGTTTTTAATGGCACAGTCAGGGTCATTTGGGGGTAATGAGTTTGTGTCCATAAAAAAGCACTAGGCAACTGTCCTCCCTTGATTGATCCCTTTTGAAATTGTATTTATAAACGCATACGAGCATCTATTGTATATGCAGTATATGTAGATGTGCTCTAGTGTCTTTTCTGTCAGCTTGCTGTTGTCCCCAGCCTAGATGCATAACTGTTTAAATACACTTTGACTGCTAATTATGGGTGTGCACACGTAAGCATACTAGCAGATAGTCTCTGATTTGTTTGTCATTTGGGGTAGGCCTGCTCACTGATGTCCATGTCTGATAAATATGATATGACAACCGTAATGAGTAAAAATATTATGTTCAGCACCTTTCTGCTCTTCCACACACCTAATAAGTTCATGAGCAAGTTTGCCTGGGTGTTTATTATTTCTAAAACATACTGGCTAAAAGGTATTTATAAACAGTAGGGATTTGTGAGGAATTTTATTTTCAGGGAGCAGGGAGATAGTTAAAACCGTATGATCAAACCAATAAACAGTTGCATCAAGTTATTAATTTATTTGTTTAATATTTGCTGACACTTGCTCTCCCATATATCCACTATTTAAATTTTAAAAATAGGCTTGATGTTAGTCTGACAGATTATAATCTCCCCAATCATAAATTTCATTTAATTTCTCTTGCCTTTTCTGGTTTAATTTCGGACAGAAGCAAATAATGTTATTAGTATATCCACTGTGATTGGTCTTAATTCTATCATCCTTCTGTAATATTATTACAACGATGAAAACTCTTATAGGTTAATAAAAAATAAAATATGTTGTATGTGCTTGTTATGCACATAGAGAAAGTTAACTTTATCACTTTTGTTGTTAATTCGTTAATTCTGAATACATTTTTAGGAGTTTAGACTCTGTAGGTCATTTTAAAATGATTCATCAATTAAAAATATTCTCAAAAGTGTCGTTTGTTTCTTTGTGCAAAACTTTTTGTTGTTGTTGTTGAGTCCACCTTTAAGCCATAGTTGTAACCCAGGTTTAAAAGTTTGTCTTTTGATGTGTAGATGCATTATATCAGGATATATGTGTAAAGTTAAAGTTTTGGCTGCATCGCTAAAAAGGTCTCACAGTGCTCTCGGGACTGAAAGTGTTAATTTTCTGACGTCATCATTCCCGGGGCGGTGACCTTAAAGGTAGGGGTGGGGGCAAATTTTTGCTCCGGGGATGAGTGGGAAATACGCCTCGCTTTCAAGGCAAATAGCCTGTTTTGGATGTAAAAACATAACTTGTTTGTAAGAGTCGGGCATTGCTTTTCTTTCAGGACAACATATGTATTTTGTAATGGATTGCCTGTGTTTCCTCAAGGTAAATCTGTAGTTTTTAAGTAAACAACATATTGAAGCGAATGTGTGTTTGTGGTGTTTCTAGCACTGATCTTACCACCTCTACATATCTTCTGTTCGCAGACACGTTGGATTTCTCGAATATATTGTATCGAATACATTACAAAACACAAATGTGCTTTGAAAAAAAAATCGGTTTAAAACAACAATGTTCTGTAACTACAGTTGTGTCAATGTTTTAGAATTTCGCACGGTCGCGCTCGGCTCGTGGTTTGCCTGCGATGTCCTTAAATTTCCGAAGTTACCACATGAAATCGGCTACTGTAGTTCGATTAACATAGGTTCTTTTTGCAGACAATGTGGAAAGCCCAATATGGTGGAGAAGATATGATTAAGAGTATGCAAGGTCTGTACGAAGCGGAGGAAACGGGTCGCTTTCCCCCAGTCTATTTCAAGGTCCCGTTCCGTACAAACATGCAAAAAGTAGAATAGTTCAAGGTGTGTTAAGGAGTTGGGGTATGCTCAAGAGACACGTGCCCTCTCCCCTAATTAAATGAGGCAAAATGCAATGGTCTGGATATGACAGCAGATTAAATTTCGTTCGCCTCTCCATCAATTTTCTGTTTAATGTCACTGAGCTCCATTGTGGGAGAAGAGGACGCGTCATCCAGCCATAAATTTGTGATTATAGAGGCTCGAGGAGGCAGTTGGCTCTATTCGGACGGATTTGCTCCGTACCTTCAGATAGATCTTCAACAACCAGAAACCATTCAAGTGCTCTTTTATATACCATTTAAGCTTTAAAGACTTTTACCGGACTAGACTATGATTAAGTAGTCATGATAAATTAAATAGTCTCTATTTGTTTTTCCAAAGACTGTTAAGATTTGTTGGGAGGCTCTGCACGAGGAAGGGACACTTCAGACGGCTTTTTCTTTATCAAGATTTGAATCCAGATCACTGGCGCATTTTCCTCCTTTTTGCGTAAATCAATAGTCAATCCTTATTCAAAAAATATTTTCTGTCTGGATGGACTTCCATTTTTATAGGTAGGTGTTTTCAACTCATCCGATTGTAATTTATCGCAGCCATCAGGACTTTTGCAGAAGTATTTAGAAGATCGTGCTTTACATGTTTGTTTGTGTCCATTATGCAGAAGGTATATGGGTTGTCAAAATGAATAACGGCTTCATACATGGTTGTTCCTGACATAAAAAAGTACACTTTTCATGTCAGATGCACCGTTCGAGCAAGAACTATTTAGCGGTCAGTAAAAAGTGACTTTTATTGCATTTTTGAGAAGTGAAGCCTATTTCTAAAACCGATTTTACACTGGCTTTGACGTAAACGGTTCAAAGCTTAATATTCTTACATGTAGCTACATTTGATATAGGAATTTTACAAAGATAACTGTGTTGTATCTCTAAAGATTTTAGCACTGTTTATTGGGGTACAAGACACACCGTTCTGTGTAATGTGGGAGAGGGCCTTTTGACCGGATATTTGATTGTTCTGACTTTTTCATTGTTTGTGCTACACTCTCAAATCATTTACTTAACAAAAAAGATTGATTTTTATAACAGATAGAAATTATATTAAATTAAATATATTTTATTTTTTTCCTTGTTATTTTCGTATGTATGCCATATATATATACTTTTAAAAGCAACNTTTATAACAGATAGAAATTATATTAAATTAAATATATTTTAGTTTCACTTTTTTCCTTGTTATTTTCGTATGTATGCCAAATATATATACTTTTAAAAGCAAGGTATACACATGACTACAACATGATTGTTCAGTCATACATTTATTCATTCGAATTCATTCATTTGTGTTATTGCTTTGCTTACCAACGCCACTGGGTCACAAGGTCAAAACATTGTTGCTGCTTAACGAAACAGCAGTGATGCTGAGTGGTTTTATATTATTTCAGTCTGTTTGGATGGAGCCATTCCTGAAATTTAATACTATACATTTGTTTATACAACTAGATTAAACTCGGAATTACTTATTTTTGTTCCCATAATAAATCAGCATGTATCAAGGGCCTGGGCTTTCACGGAGGGACACTGAGACGTCGATGTACTCGTGTCGCTGATTGATAACAACGTGTAACACATTGAATACATACCTGTGAGAGGAACTGTGAAGATCTGACACCCACCAGGCTGTGATATGAGCATATACTCTACATACACGGTAGGCTACACTCGGATCAAAACCGTGTCCCATGTCAAAACCGAGTGGGCCACTGACAATCCTTTAAAAGCATGTGGCTGAGCCATCCCCTTAAGGATTTATTTGAATCTTTACATACAGACTCATTATCTAAGGATAATGCGAGCAGTGTAGATATATGATACTGCGCCATGTGACTACAGCTCTCACAAGATTTCATATAATGTATTTAATTATGGTTGTACTACTTTGTTTTAAATTTATGGCAGCAGAGAGCAATATACCAGCTCATAGTCATTCCCCTGTATGTGGATACCTATTACAGTTTTCTAACTTGTATCTTGAACAACGGTAGCCTACAATACGAAGAAGATTACTTGAACTAGGTATTAATGATTTTATTCACTAATTTTCTTCTAATTAGACCACTCATCCGATTAATATTCAATTTCTTTAGTCACGTTAAATTTGGGAGATAAGCTTTAAGGAGACATTTTGCGAATTATCACAGAATTTAAACTGAGGTATTTATAAGACAGTCTTATTAATGAAGCACTATGGGGGGCAGTCGTCAGTTTCTTTTTCATTATAAATGGGTCAGTCAAGAATTTGTGCATAACAATGGCATAGATATTTATTTCCCGTTCATCTGCGCTGTTTTGTGCTTCTTTTGTCCTAAGACGGTCATACCAGAAAGTTTCTTGACTCATTTTTTGTTAAAGCAACGTTGTTCAAGTACTTTTATTTTTATTTTTGTATATCGTTACATGTATTTAGCCTACCTCTCTATAGTTTGACTTCTAGCATTTACAATAAAACAGGTCGTAATGAGGTAGGTTTGTGCCATTTATGGGAGTGAACCAGTACTTCCCTTAATTGGACACAGATGGGCTTTTTCTATCGATAACACCATTCCTTGGAATTTATAAAGGGCAGCTAGTCGGTATCCACCCTTATTGGGAGTTGTTTTTCTATCATTCACAATCTACCCCTAGGCCTGTAGACTACCACCCTAAACATGAAGTGCCTACTTCGGTTTATAGGGTTAAGGTCTGAGTACGTTTAACGTATCTTCATCGTTTCAGGTAGAGTTTGACTTCGGTGTCAGCTGTGTCTATCGTGATCCCCTCATATACGACTCCTATAATGATCAGTGCAATACGTTTCTGCAGCGCTATGGTTTCATAAGAACTCGCTGGTCTTGTAAAGTTCGATATCACAAATATCGCTTCGGTCAGCGATGACGGACTTAAATACACATAAATAAAATCTAGCTAAATATTCTTATGCGTATAAGTGCTTATTTCTAATGTCAGTGTTTTTCCTAGGCCTACAAGTTCTTATTTCAGATAGGCCAGTACTGCAGGCATCGGGCCTTCTAAACAGTTTGTCCAAGCCGTGTGCGTACGCGTCCCTATTGCCTGACACTTACCAGAGGCCAAGTCATTTCACAAGAATTTTGCAATTCTAATGGTTGCAAAATGTTCAAAAGTAGGTCCAAAGATATTTCACTTGGATATCAAATGCAGTAGCCTAACTTAATAATCAAAAGGAAAGGAGAGGTCACTAAATAACAATCAAACAAATTTCGATCGTGTATTGGGTTTAGAACGCCAGACTCAAATGTAAAATCTTGTTTTCAGGGAAGTTTTTTTTGAAGAACAAAATAATATGATGTTATTGTATAATTTAACAGTGCAATAGGCTATTGCACTTCGCGTTCATGCTAAATTATACAATATTATTAACAACTACCAAAATTCATGAATTGTGGTTTTCAATAAAATACAGTTGATTATAGCCTAATTTAAGCACGTGTTTCTCGTGCAATTTTTCGAGCAGACATCTCTGGCCGTTTTACTGGGCCGTGAGCAAAATGAACGTCTTGACTGAACATGCTTCATCCTCATCACCAGCTATGGAGTGCATTGTCACAATGATTCATCCAACGGACGCGTACATAAAATCCCCTAACCTACATGGACGTGTAGGCGCATGTAAGCACCGTTTATACATTCGCATCAGAGTGGGCTCTGAATTCAGGCGTCCTGTCTGGATTATTCTATTGCCAATGGCAGACCAGGGCGATCTCGCACTATCTAAAACTGGTGTGCAACTTAGGCCTGACAATAACTGGGTCTCTGCGCACCCTTGGCCTATACGCTGGTGACAAACGCCCCGTTCCGGTAGTTTGAATGTGGCTGGAAGATGGAGGGAAAGTGTCAATCAGAGACGCTTCATTGATCACGGACAATGCCGTTCGCGGGACTGGTCTGTTTCGAGAGCAATCAGTCACTCCGCATTAATTATCCCCGCGTCCCACAGTAGGGCAGCTCGCGCTGGCACATGGACAGTGTGTGTCTGTTTGTGTGTGCGTGAGTGAAAGAAAAAAAGAAAGAATGTGTGTAAGTGCGCGCGACTTATGAGAAGGAGATTGTGTGTGTGTGTGTGTGTGTGTGCGTGCGTGCGTGTGTGTGTGTGTTTGACAGAAAGAAAAAGTCGCCGAGTTTGTGTTCAGGTAAATATGTATAGGCTATATATTTAGACGAGTTATTGCCTTTGCTTGTGTGTAAATGTGTGTTTGCATGGGCTTCTTATGTGTGTGTGTGTTATCCGTACACCACTAAAAATGCACCCCACCCCCACCTTTCAAGTTGCGAAAAGGATCCAATAAAAACCCAACAATAAAAGGGTCTTTCTTGTCACTAAATAAATTAAGTGCCGATATCTGCTTAAAGCGCTGCACCTCTTTGTATATTGCAGAACAGAATTCTTTATTGCCCCCGTGTTATTGCTTTTTTTCCCAGCATTTTTTTTTTTTTGATAGGAAGGTCGGTGGTAGGCCATAGCACACTCTCTGTAACAATTACTGTAAAGTTGGTTAACACAATGACTGGGTACTTTGTCATATTAAGAGCATCTGCTTATGGGTCGTTTGCATGCTTGATTTCATACTTCCGTGGCCAAAATTTTGGTTGAATCTGATTATCAGTTGCATTTTTTCTTTTAGGACAGGCCTGATTTCTCACTTTATCTGTCTTTTTATTTTATTTACCACAAGCCACTGTTGATTATCAACTGGTTACACCTTGTGGAATGTCTTATTACTTTATTTAATAAGTCCCTGATATTATATTTTTTTTTTGTACATCCAGCCTATAGTTTTTCTCTCTTTTTTTCCAAAGTTTTCCAGTTTTTATCTAAAAGTATAGGCATATGTAGATAATATATGGTATCTAATATAGCAATGTTCTCTGTATTATATAGTTATTGAGTAGGCTACACGTGTTTTTTTCAACCATATTGAGCAAATATTAAAAACGTAGTAGCCTATTATCAACATCCACTATGAAGCTATTTTAAACAAAAAGATACAAGAAACTCTTATACAATAGGTATATAACAGAAACATATGGTACATATTCATGAAATTACAGTTCTTCCAGTGGTCTAGCTGAAGTTGCCCTTAAGGTTTGCGTGATGGTGGTGCACAGAAGGTTTTCCTGAATGAAGTTTCATGGATTGAAATTAAAGAGATAATGAAGAAAAAAAAAATAGCAAGAGTATAGAAAACCACAGAAGAACAAAGACAAAACACTGCAGTACATATTTCATGTTTAATGATTAAAAGGGGAAAAAAACAATAACATCATTTGACAGGCAACATAGTTTTTATATTTTATAATTTAATAATGATGCATTTTAATACAAACATTATAATACAAACAACTGCAAGAATAATTGAATACATTCTGTTAATAATCGTCTTCCAGTTTTTCACTCACCAAGGTTTTCCTGAATTGCATTTGTACAGAAAGAAAGAACGGCGTATAACAGTTTCCGTATTAGCGTAATTGTTAGTTTATATTTTACAGCCATTTACTACTTACTGTTATTAAATATCCAGTCAAAGTTATAAGTCGCAGTCAGTGAGAAGTGTTTAAATTTCATCGTAAAAAAAAATCCTCAAAACGCACGCTCGTTTTGGTCGCTTTTGCCTTCATTTCCAGCCTTGTCCTGTTTTAGTCTATTAGATTCCATGTATTAGAATTATCATGTTGCTGTTGAATTAAGCGATATTAATCCGAGAATCTATACTTTAAATTTAATACAACATGTAATTTCCCCCTTTTTAACGCATTCCCTTTGATTAAGTCACTCTTGACTCTCCTTTAGCTTTGGGGCCAACGAGGTTCGCCTAGGGGAGGCCTTGAAACCGCCCCTCCTTATCTCCTTTCATCATCCAGCTCTGGGCCGCCTTGAAACCGCAAGGCCAGTAATTGCTTTTTTCAGGCAGCCCAGTGCGGACTGGACAGCAGCCAATCAGAGCCTTGTTTACATTCTATGATTGACAGCGCTCTGGCAACACGCCAACCAATCAAACAATTTTCAGAACGAGGCCCAGGCTTTTAACCCTTCGTTTGCCATTGCACCGTAGTTTGGGCTTTAACTGATTATTTAACATGCTGAATTAGTTCTGGCTTAAAATTGTTCATTTGACTGGAGATCTGATTCTTAACTCTTTAAACTTAACGTGCAGTGACGAGCTTAAAGTTAGGTTATATTGTACAGTTCACAAATTGGTTAAAAGATAAGATGGAGAGATTTCAAGTTTCCTCCTGGTTTGGGGATTTATTTACGTTCAGCAGGTGAGTTGTTCAATTGCTTGTTGTAGGTTTGTACAATTAAATGTGTTATACTCCAGAAGGGGTGTCATTTAAATATAATAAATATACATGTACCATGTCTGCATAAAAGCTTGCTTTTCCCTCAACTTAAAAGCAGGGTTAAAAACTCAAATGTTGTGAAATGCGTTTCTTCCTTTGTTTCAAGTCATTTAAATAATGACACTCTAGGCTGCATAAGTAACCATGTGGTCGTGCCTCACACTGAACTCGTCGCGAGACAGGAAAGCTCAAAT
This sequence comes from Poropuntius huangchuchieni, assembly GCA_004124795.1. Taxonomy (NCBI): domain Eukaryota; kingdom Metazoa; phylum Chordata; class Actinopteri; order Cypriniformes; family Cyprinidae; genus Poropuntius; species Poropuntius huangchuchieni. The sequence goes on along the minus strand of SCHK01433429.1, from coordinate 12,819 downwards.
AAAGCGCCCGCCGTTTTGTTTAGTTGATCCAGCTGACGCGCCATTGGCTCAGAGCGCCATCCAATCGGAGCCACTGTTTATCCTGGGGCGCGCTGCACGAGCTTATTGACATGTAGGTATTAGACCAATGGGCGCGACTGCTCCCCCAGTCACCTCCCCCTCTTCTTCTTGAGTGGCACTAGCAGATTCAGGAAAGAGCCTCTGACTGCTTGTACGGGGCTCGATTCAGCAGAAGCTCTTACTACTACGGTGCATCTCCGAACTTCTGCACTGCACACGCACTGCAATCAGCAGACTCTAGGATGTAACCATTTCCATATGTTTTTATTCTGCTTCTGCTCTTTTACGTATTTTTTGTATCATGTTTTTTTAAACCCATTTATTGTTTTGCAAGGAATAACTTACCAGTAAGTAATTCGTTTATATTGTATACATTTATATGCGTGCAAAAATAAACATTTGCCTTCAAGAGCTGCTTTTACTTTTTTTAAGAACATCTGGCATTATACAAAATTATGGAGTTTGTATTGCAGGGGAGGTGAAAAAAAGCTATCCATTAATTTTCATCTGAGTGTATTGCTTTCTTTGAGCAATACTAACAATAGTAATGACATCAACAACAAAAACAATTATAATAATACTCATAATCATTATAATAATACTGAATTGATACCGAATTCCTGCATTATTTTGAATAACATTTTATTTTATTTAGAGCGAAGACCTTAGTGTCTTATTGACTAATAAAGGATAAAATACAAGTGTGAATAATTAGTACATTCTTTCAGAGAAATTAATTCGCAAACTGCTATATGCAATGGACGTGATGGCAGAAGTAAGCTACATAAGCGCTATTACCTTTCTACAGTTTACACGTAGAATGAATATTAGGCAGTTGTTTATGAAATTAAAACTGAAAATCTCTTTTTAACTAAATTTTAGTTTGTATAGGCTTTTATTATATATACATGTTTTCCAGTGATATACCGTGATTCATAAAATTGTCTGGCTTTTATCAGAGGAAATTTCCTATACCACTCAAATCCTTCTTTAGGAAACCTGTTCTTTCATGCGCTCCTCCTCACCTCCCATCCGTCCTCCGAGCCAAATCTAATAGATCTCAGATCCCAATAAATGTTAAAAGTTCGGCTTTGGTTAATAGTGGGAGGATACTACGTTCAAATACCACATGCTTTAAAATTTGTGCCCAATTTCTTTTAATGATGTCACAGAAATGATACATGTTTCCTGGAAATGTCCTTTGTCAGCGCAAAAATGGTGCACTACATTTATTCTGTGCTTCAGAGAGCTTATTCTTTAGGAATTTCAGCTTATGGTCCTTATTTGAGGAAATATTTAATTTTGTGCACGTCAATTCACGCACCATTCTATAACCTCTGTCTCTTTTCAGTTTTTGTGTTTTTAATGAAGGCGGTATAGGGCTACAGCAATTTGGCACTGCAACCACCCTTATACTCCAAACTGGGAACTTCCACCGTTTTAAGGCCTCGATCAAGCAATACGTTGAAACATCAAGCAGACGTTCAGCGTTCTGAACGTAAAATATCTGGAGATACGACCTATGTCCTTCGTTTATAGTTTGTAATTTAGAATAAATGGAAAGCACAGCTGGAGATTCAAACTTGATCAAAATGTCTTTGTTTCCTTATCTTTGATTCGGTGTGATAAGGAGAGCACTTACGACCGTTCGCACGAGCTTTTGTAATTCTGTTTTGCAGACTTTCTTTTACTACCTTACAATTTCCAATAGTCTGGCAAAAGTACTTTTTTGCAAGCATGTTTTGAAGCAAACGTCGCGCCTTAGTATCATCGCATGGCAATTCTCTCAATGCACCATTTTCACAAGACTCCATCTGCAACAACGTAAGATCATACTATATTGCTTGTACCCGTGATTTTGGAAACTTAAAGACTAGAGGCCAAAGGTGAAATATAGACGCCATCATCCGTGTGCATTTCCCCCATAAAGCTACAATGTTATGGAAAACCTAGTTCAGATGAACAAAGCAGTTTAATTAACTGAAATGCCTGACAAAAAGGACCGAGGAAATTACATTTATAGTTGGATGCATTAAATAAATAAGTGTTTGTAATGAAAGCAGTGATGCCAAACGTCAGCGATTATAGATTTTCGTAATGGTTTTTCATCTTGTCAAAAAGACTGATTTGGCTTTGTCAGTTTTCCGTCTTTTTTTGCTCAAAATGTCCTTGGTTTTTCATATAGGCTTAAGGATACTGTAAAAATGTATCGATCCTGGCATCTCTCTGTGAATGGTGTATAGCCTGCAGTGAGTCTTCTGTGTAAAAGTGGAGGTGTGCTGCAAGCTCGCTCAATTGTGGTGAGATGAGAGAGACGAGCGGAGAATTTGTGTTTAGGCAGCAGTCGCAGCAATGGACGTACACTCGTGGTGTTTTCAATGAAGGATTACCATTACACATCTGAAGGATACTAACATGATACGATCTTGTGGATTTGCATCACTCACTCGTGTAACTGGTTTGTAATTTAAACTACCTTTTATGATTTTTGTGTTGCAGAAAACATGACTGGGACATACTTTTTTGGCCGTCAGAGCCAAAACTGTGCTGAATGCAAGACCTAAGCGAAACTCTTAACGGGATTATAACATCTGGGCGGCGTTCGGTTCGGTTCTCTTGGTTTCCCGCTCTGGATTTCGGATTTATCGTTTTTTATCGGGATGGAAGGCCGGGATTTCGCTCCTCCGCCGCACCTTCTGGCAGAGCGAGGCGCGCTGGTTCACAGAGGCGCCTCGAGGATCACTCCTGCCGGGCACACGGCTGTGCAGCATCCCGGTCACTTTCAGCCTGGGAAATATTACCCCTCACACATACCGATGCCTCCACATTCAGGTAAGTGTTACGTTTGTTTTCCCCTGTCGATAAGTGAATGCCTTTAAAACGTACTTTTAGCAGATTAAATTTGCTTAACTTCACAAATAGCGCATTGACGTGTACTTAGCCTACACTTACTTTTTTATATTGGGAAATAAAGGGCTTTTTGGAAATAAGCAATTGCTACGGTCTCCATATAGTCAAATCTGACTGCACTGTAGAGTTTTATCGGACAGTTTACTTGAATTATATCTGACATGTGCTGCGAAAGGCTGGTCGTTTCTAGTTTAAGAGCAGTGCGTATCAGAAGAGAGCGGTAAGAAAATATATAGGCTACCTTAAACATTGACTGGTAGTATTATTGTAGGGCACCGTAATTTATATTTAGTCTTTAAATTTATTTCTGATGATTAAATGAATATACTGTTTTGTTAATAATGAACAGTTGCTTAATAGCTGGATTGCCCTCTTTGTTTCGCGCTCATTCAGACATCTAGTTTTCTCTGACGAAATAAGTTGTTTGGTAGTATCTATTCTAGTAAAGCCCCATGATTTTCTGTTAATTATTAGGGTGCATATTTGAGCGGTTTGCTGCCACAGCTGCTTTAAGTTAATAACACAAGCTTTGGTGTGTGTGTGTGAGCTGTGGTTCGAGAAGTCTCCAAGATTAGGGTCAGTAGCTCTGTGTGTGTATGTGTGTGTGTGCTAAAAGAGGCGTCTGTAATACCAGAAAATCCGGTTTCTATATTGAGCGGTGATGTGACGGGGTGCGAATGAGTTGACAGTGCATGCATTAGATTTAACAAGTGTCTCCAGCATTCAAAGTACCTTTGGGATAGAGGTACACTTTGCATTTTGGTTATTAATGAGATATAAATTCATATTGCCTATATGTGTCAGTCTGTGAATGCTTCAGCTTCTGTTGTTAATCGCAGAGAACATCACACTATGCACGTAATTTCACATTTTTTCTTTTGTATTTATATATAACATTTCGTATGGTTGACATAACCATCCTTTTGGCTGATGTGTTGTCTTAAGGAATGTGTTCAGCAGTTTAGTTCTAAACAATAAATTAAACTCCCTTAGGTATGGTTTTAGTCGGTGTATTTAAATATATATATATTTTTAAAAAAAATAAAGCTTAACATTTGTTTTTCTAATATTTTTTTCATATTAGCTATCCCTTGGCTTGCTAACTGGTGTGTGTGTGTGTGTGCGTATATATATGAATTACTTTTATATAATTACTATATATGAAAGACTTTTCATTCGCTCATTCAATGTGCTTTAGACTCAGCTGATGTATTTCAGTCGAATTCGTATTCGATGCATAACGTTCGCTGTGTTTTAGACTCAACTGAAATTTCAGAAGCGAGATCTATCACAGCGCTCGCTGACCCTGATGGTCCCCGGCGCACGGTGAATGCGCGCGGGTACTGATGGGGTCGTTAGCGGCTGTCTTTCTCTCCGGCCTCCTGCTGCTGCTATACCCTCACCCACTGCCTTCTTAAAGTAATTTTTATTTGTTCCTTACACAAATAACTCCGTCCTCCTACCTCACACAGAGACAAACTACGAAGGTTCACCAGATAAACTCTATATGAAACACACAGCCTCTTTTACGATAGCTGCTTTCGAGTAAATGTACATCTTCCTGTCGTTATTTTTCATCTCTAATGTATTGAATCGGTTCATTGTCTCTTTCTTCGACGACTGTCGTCGAGCTGAATGCGTTTAAAAGCCGCACCGCCGGTAGATTGATGGATTTTGTTGTGCTGCTCAGGTCTCGCGTGCACATCAAATGCTGCTCTGGCAGTGCGCGCGGATAATGTGTACAGTAGGATCTCCTTTTCTTCTTTCTTTTTCACCCCTCTCTCTCTTTCTCTTCTTTCCTCCATATCCTCAGCAGATGTCTGTAACGTCTGCCTCAAGGCGGACGCCAGCTCATGCCATACAGGTGCATCATTACTTGTGTGTGTGTGTGTATGAGTATGTGTGTGCGCTCGTATCAATTTCTTGTTCTTCCGCTGTGGCTTTTTTAATCAACACAGGTGTCTTTTCTGCTCATACAGAATAGGTAATATACGATGATACTGTGTGTATTATTTTACATACTGGGACAAAAGTAATTTATATTTGTTTTAGACCTTCCTTTTTTTTGTTTTGGATGGGATAAGCATTTATATAAGCAGACATTGGTATATATTTTCCTTCCCTTTTTCTGTGTATAAATTAATTTTCTCTTTATTTCTGCTTATTTTGATCAATTATTTGATATCCCTGTATTCCTCTTAATTAAAATGGATTATTTCAGACAACCACACACACACATACACTTACGTAAAAAAGTAATCCCTAGAGTGCAGACATGCAGGATGTGGAGAATGTCTAAAAGTCCCATAATGATTGTGAAAATGCGTAAGAAATGCACTCTGGTATGCTTTTTACTGTCGAATCACAAAAATAGCTACAATTAGATTGGTAGATAGATTGAGAGACCGAATGATTTGAGTTTTTCCTCAGATACGACCAACAGCAACCCGCAGTTCAATTAGGTGGCACCCCGTCTGTCACAGTCATCCACCTGGTCGTTTGCCCTCACCCTCTGCGTTACAGAGTGGTTTTGTAGCTCTGTGCCATAGCAGTCATGTTTCTGCAAAAGCAGTGGTCTGCCCTGTCAAGCTTTGGTCGGCCTTCTTTCATATCACTTCTTCCTCTCTCACTTCTGTGTGCCTTGAGTCCTGATTTAACAATGCTGTGTCTGCGCTGCTGTTGATCCTAACCTGTCTCACCCTCCCCGTCCACTCGTTCCTCTGCGGTGCAGCCCTGCTCCGCACTGAGGTACTGCTGCCCCCAGGCCATTCGCCTTTGATAGGGCTTGTAGTTTAAATTAGTGCGTTCGGCTTGAGTCTAGTTAGTATCGCTCTTCCTTTCTCTCTCCTTTTCACCTGTGCCTGTCTCTCCTCTATCCCTGACTTACTTGCAACGGATCACTTGTAATACATAAATGCTAAATTAATTACAGCGTCTTTGGAATAAACGCTTGTGTTTGATTCCACCTTCATCCGAAAACTTCCGAAATGGCATGCGATTCCTTCAGTGCTCCAAAATAGAGTGAAAGAGTGAAAGTGACTAAAAGAGAGAGAGGGAGAAGAGGAAAAAGAGCGGCTGAATGTTTCCACCTGGTTGGTAATCTGGCCCAATTACCTCTGCTTGGTAGCACAGAGCCTGGCGTGTTCCATCGCCACTCACTATGCCTGCCAGCTGAGTGCTGTGCGCGAGTGTATGACGCTCTGTGTGTGTGTGTGTGTGTGTGTGATTCAGCAGAGCCTCGTTGGCAGAAGCGACATCGTTCCCCCTCCCCTCCACCCCACAGTCTCTTCTTTCACTGTTTGATGTGCCTCAGTAGGCTGAGAGAGTCCCAACGCCCTGGCCCGACTGCACCCATCACCGCTGGCCTCTCAAACAATGCATCTGCACGTCATCAATGCCGGCAGAAAATCATTTATTAATATTTGATATGTACACCTTCTTATGTGCACCTATAAAATATGTATTACCCGCTTCAGCGCCCGGAATATCATCACTTTCGATGCCTGTGACTATTGATCAGGGCCGCGTTTCCCAAAAGCACAGCTGTGCCGTTAAAGTCATGAGATCAGGCCAACATGGTGCTTTCCAAAAGACACTGAAGCGGCTCACCTGCGTTCATCTAAAAATAGTTCTGTCATCATTTAATCTTTTATAATTTACTCATCTTTGTGTCATTCCATTTATGACATTTTATGATATGATTTTATGACGTGACTTTTTTTTGTCCACGTAGGCCTGTGCAATGAAAGTCAATGTGGTCTAATTTGTTTTGCAGCGCACAGTTCTTTAAAATCTTTTTTATAACATTAAAATGAGGAAATGATGATAGAATCTTAAAGCATTGAATATGTTAAATGCATGTGATTTTTCTTTTTATGCTGACAAAACATTTACAAACAGTTTGCTATAGATTTAATGTAAAGCAGGAGGGTTTAAATGAGGAAGTGGGAATGCATGCATGGCAACTCAGACATGGCACCTATTATACACCTGACATATGATATGGTGTTTTCACACCAAATCTGAAAATTGTCACCCTTCCAACTTGGATTTGTGCAACTGATACTTGAGAACTGACTGGGTTAAAAAAAATGCTCGATGGGAGGGCTTGTAATAAGCACGCAGACACAATCACACACAAACACACATAAGCTAAACTTAATAACGGATGCAAGCAAATAAGGGTCAATAGGCACTGACGCGCACACACACACACAGTTCAACTTTTAAACCCTGGGTTCATCTGCTGTGCATTGGATCAGCACAACAATGAGGCAGTACTCTGGGGCGCCATGAGCTACAGAGCTCATTTATACAGCTGTCAGGCTCCCTCTTTCTTTCTTTCTCTCTCTCCCTCCCTTTCTCAGTCTCCTCCTCCTCCTCTTCCTTCTCTGTTTCCTACTGGCTCGCATTTTCACAAGAAAACAGCCCTCCTGACTCGTCAACATTGCTGTTTGGATTTCATCAGTTTAACACCCAGCATTTTTTTTTCTTTTTTCGTTTTATTATTGTTTTGTTTAGCATGTATATGTGATTCTTTCAGCTATCTCACTCATTTTGACACATTTCCTTCAAGGTGTTACACAGTTCTTCTCTGAAATTTGGAGCTTTCTTTGAAAATTAGATTATACTGCAGATTAAAATACACAGAACGTTCCTGTTAATTGTGTGAGTAGTTCTGATCTAAATCAAGACCTTATATTTATTTTATATTTTATATAATTCAATATCATTTTTTGTTAGAAAAATTATTTTTATATTTTATTAAACAGTTTGCAACACACATTTTATGATGTTTGTTTTTTTGTAGTATTTGAAAAGGATATATTTCATACACTGACACGGGCCAGCGGCTATCTTTTTTTGTTAAGCCCTGTAAATTCACCAGTTTTGTATGGGGTTTGAGCAGAATACGTTCTTTCTTTAATGTGTACGTGTGTGCGCTTGCATGCTCCTTGCTACATCCTGTGAGCTACTTTTCATTGTGACACCTCGACTGATGGACTCAACCACCACAGCATATTATAACCATGTGGGGAATCTCTCTCTCCTCCCGCACTCTTTCCCTCGCACTGTCTCTTGCACCGCTGTCGTTATTAAGTCCAAACTTCGACTCGGCCTGCAGCCAGCTTTTGTAAACGAGGAACAATTTTGGGATTTGGCTTAGAAAATAAAAGCCCTTCACACTGGCTTTGATGTTTGATAGTAAGAGAGAAATGACATTTTAAATAGGCTGCAAAAACAAAACCTTGAAAGTGCTTCCATTCTGTGGTGAGGATGTGTGATTGGACGAGGAAACTAGTGACAGGCCTGACTGTGTACGTTAGGAGGAACTGGGAAATCCGCTTCCCTTTTTTTTTGGGGGGATTGTGTGTGTGTGTTCTGAATCATGGATGCTGTATACTCTCTGTGTGTTTGTGCATGTGTGTGCATACAGTGATCAATAATCGATCAATCTGTGTGTCCTCAACAAGGTCGGATCGTCCCGCCTTGGCGCATGTAATTTCACAGTTGTGCTGAGCTCATCACCATCAGATACTTAGATGATATCAGGCAATATCATCAAGGATTTTATGCTGCAATGGCATCTGACACCTGTATGTACCAGGTGCAAACACGCACACACACACGCGAGCTTATTCCCCACTCAAAATGTGAGCAGAATCCAACTACCTTATTCATGCAGTTATCATTTAATACATTATTTTCAACTCTTCTCACTATTTTGCATTATTAAACGCATTTTATCATTCCGTTCATGGGACTATTATAAAATGCACATTGTATATTTCGATATTGGGGTATCTTGAGCAGTATGTGATCATGCGAGGGTGGGATACCACACAGCAAGACGAGCGCACCAAGTGTATGCAGAGCCTTCATTAAATATACATAAAGCGTGCTTTTTAAGGACACGTCGGCTTCCACACCAGTAAAGGAAAAAAAGCACAAAACAAAGATTAGCATCAGGAATTCAATATTAATCAGTCTCAAGGGACACACACTCTCTCTCCCTCTCTCTCTGTTTTCCTCTCTTTCTCCTCTCTCTCGTTATAGCGAAGGCTTTAATTCGAGAGGGACTTGTTGCTTTCGAGCCGCATGTCTGAATATTTTCATGTTCTCTGATTAAAACAAAACTCCGGTTGACGCGTCGCCTTTGTCTTTGGCCCGTGCTTTGATTGCTTGTTGAGTTTTCCTTGCTCACTTTCATCCCTCCCTAATCGTCTTCCTGAATCTTTTTGTTTGCATTTTTATTAGTATTATTTTTTTTCTTTTAGGCAAGAACTTGCTTGTTTTTTTTTTTTCTCTCTGTCTCGCTCTCTGTCTGTCTCTCTCTCTGGTTCTGATTAGCGTTTCTCAGACTCAGCAGGAGGTTGGCTAGCTGTGGGGGAAGACAGTGCCGTGACCACCGTGACCACACAGTCATGCCTGAACACGGAGCCAGCCTTCCATGCATCCCATAATAGCCCCTGTTCTATTTCTGGACTCCGGCCTTGCCATTTTTACCAAGAATGCACAGAAAAACGAAGCCTTATTTGACCACACGAATTCTCAGCTTCACTCCTCCTACAAGTCAAATTCTGCGAAGCGAGCAACATGTCAAAACATGCGGGTCTCATTCCAATAATCTGAAAGAGTCCTCCCTCTCCGCACCACTTCGGCCCCTAAAATGCATCGATTTAACACTGAACTGATTAAACGGATGCACTATTGGCTTGCTTGCTTTGTTCTGTCCATGCAGCTGATCTCTGGTCAGGTGTACTGTGTGGTCACAGTCGGCTCAATTAGGACACAAACATGCTCAGCGGCTATCAGCATGGCAACATAATGACTGTGATTTGGATTGAAGAGGAATGCATGACTACATACAGAGGGGCTGTTGACAAGGGAAAGTGGTGTGTCAGTGCGTGGATGTGTTTGTGTGAAGGTCTATATGAGCCTACCCCTATTATCGCTCTTTTCCCATAAACAGATCTCTAGCTTTGAAAATGAATGGGCTAACGTCAGTAAACTTGTTTATTTAATTACTTATGCACATTCAGACCCACACACACACACATATAAGTGGATATTGGTAGCCTGGTGATAATAGCTCTGGGCTGGCGACCCAAACAGGTGTGATCCCAGATAGGGGTGACCCACGAACCGCAGCGTTAGTGAGAATCATGGTGCCCTTGGGCAGGGGCGGTTAACCTGAACTTGCTCCAGGGGAATCGTCCCTGTAATTAATTTACTGTAAACAGCTTTGAATGAAAGCATCTGCTTATTGACAAGTAGGCAATTATACTGCAAGTTGCTTTGTGTAATACATTAATTTTTTTAAGATGATGCAGCTTATGGGGCTGGCGCACATGAGAGCGCTTGCTGTTATAAGTCTCTCCTGAGTCAGAGTTTGCAGGGCGGTAGAATGAGACTCGGGGCTGCTGGTAATCCCTCTCTGGGCTCGGAGTTTCTGAGCCTCGCTTTCACACTGATACTGGTTGGTTAGAGGGGGATTAGAGGACTTCATCATTCACTGGACCCCAGAATAGAGGTGTGGATCAGGGTGAGAAGAGGGAGAAAGGAAAGGAAGAACAAAAGGAAGAAGGAAAAAAATCAGAAAGCTTGGGAGGGCGGGACAGAAGTAAAAAGACAGTAAGGAAAGAAAAGGAGAACACTAACAAAGGAAGAAAAAGTATGAAAGGAAAGTAAGAAGGAAAGAAAAGGAAGGAAAATATAAAGAAAGAATAAAGAAAGAAGGGACAAACGGTTAGGAAAGGTGCACTGTAAAAAAAAAAAATTCTGTAAAATTTACTGGAATTCTACCACACACACACAAAAAAAAATACGGCAGCAACATTTTACGTTTCACATTTTTGACTTAAATTTACAGTTAAATACCGTAATTTCATTAACTGATATAATTTTAAATTTTACATTCTTTTTCACTGCCAAAAATGGTATTTCAACGTAAAATTGTCTGAAATGTCTATTACAGTGTTATATATTAGGGGAACTTACCGTTAGCCGTTTAACATGTTTTTACTGTAGCATTTTCACCGTTTTTTACCGTTAAAATCACGGTCATTTTTTACAGTGTGGGGTACAGGAAAGAAGAAATCAAGGAAGTAAGGTAAGAAAGGGAGGAAGGAAAGGAGGAGAAAAGGTGTAGGAAAATGAAAGGAAGGAAAGAAAAAGGAGAAAGAAAATAATAAAAAGACAGGGTAAGGTAGGAAAGGAATATAAATTTGAAAAGGTATTGAAGGAAAAAAGGAAGAAATGAAAGAAAGGAAGGGAGGAAGAGGAGAACAGTAGAAAGAAAAGGGTAGAAAAATGGAAGAAAGACTGGACAGGCAGCAAGGAATGAAGAGGAAATTAGTTGAAAAAGATGTTGAATGGAAAGAAAGAAAAAAGGAAGGAAGGAAAGCAAATGGGAATTTGGAGAAAGGAAGGAGGGATGGATGACCTGGAAGAAAGGAAACGAGGATGGAAGATAGGCAAAAACAGACAAGAAAGGAAGAAAGCAGGTGATATATGTGTGAATATAATGTATATGTGTGTGTGTGTGTGTTCTTTCCACTATGGTTTATGCTTCAGCGAGAGTGCTGATGTCATGTAGACACTACCAAGATTAAAGTGCTGCACCCGCTGTCTGGGGTGTAAACACTGCCGGCACATTAAACACTGCAGAGAGAGAGAGAGAGACGGTGGGACAGGGTACAGGGAGCCATGGAAATGAAAGACAGAGACGGTGACAGAGAAAGATAGAAATAACAAGAGTGTGGGGAAAGAAAAAGTGTCTGATTAATGAAAGAGAAAGTTGTGTAATGACTCTCTTAAGGCTCACGGCAATGACATCAGCAGCAGTGCATGTTCATTAATGCGAGGAGCGCTCCTTCGTCTCTTTTTTCACATCATTTGCATTGTTTTCACTACAGCGCTGTAATTATAAGATGCGTATGTCAATGTAACGCTGCTTTAGCTGCTGCAAGAGCCTCATGCACGCTACGCAATAGATTATGGCATTCATCAGGCATATTTTGATTTGATCATTCTTGTATTCCTGTTCTTGTCCTTCAAATCAACATCCTGCATCTGATTATGAGGGAAATAAGCAGTTCTCAGGGAGCTGACGGAAATCAGGCAAACATAAAATAGTCACATAAATAATTTGCCTACAGTTTAGAGATTCTGTGTTTGCAACGATAAGGAAAATGCTCATCCGCTTACCTTGTTTTCTCTCATAGTTTTGTCTTCAAGCTCAAGTTTATTCCTCCCCGAGGAACATTTCAGTGCCTTTTTAGCTCATTTTAGGTCTTCCTTTTTGTTTTCACTGACATGTCGCAGATATTAAAAAATAGACATTATTGAGTCAATTGTCAACATAAATGAATAGTTTAGAGCTATAATGAATGTGGAGAGCATACACTACTGTTTAAAAGTTTGAGGTCGGTAAGATTTTATAATGATTTTGAAAGAAGTTTCTTATACTTGGTGTAAAATGCATTTATTTAAAAGTTTTTTTTTTTTTTCCTGTGACCACAAAGCTGAATTTTTACTAGCCATTACTCCAGTCTTCAGTGTCACGTGATCCTTTACAAATCATTCTGATATGCTCAAGAAACACTTATTATCAATGTTGATAACAGTTGAGCTGCTTAATATTTTTGTGGAAATGTTGATACATCTTTTTTAAAGATTTTTTGCTGAATAGAAAGTTGAAGTCGTAACAATCTAAGTCTTGACTGTCACTTTTAATGAGTTTAATGCTTAATAATAATTGAAAAAACAGCATTGTTTCACATAAAAATATAAAGTGTAAGTACGTGATGCCAGAATATAATTTTTTTGGGTGAAATATCCCTTTAT
>SCHK01433418.1:0-13697 GCA_004124795.1 Poropuntius huangchuchieni | reverse complement strand
CGAACCGAACCGTGAATTTTATGAACCGTTACACCCCTAAACTTTATTGTCATTTTTTATCTATTTAATGCATATTTACTGAATAAAACTTTTGAATGGTACAGTATGCACTGATAATGTAAGTTTCAATTATATTGCAAAGAACTACCAAGAATTCCATGCTTTGGGTATTTTAAGTTAATATTGCAGTAAAAAGGGTATATAAATAAATATTTACTTTTTATCTTCTTCTTTAACTGTGGACAGACAATGAACCAGACCACCGCAGCAGTAAGCAGGGCACAGCCCAGTGAGATCAGCAGAGTACCCCACCATGGTATCCTATCAAATCCCAACACTGTAGAATATAGAGAAGAACGAGATGAAAACTTAACACGTTTTAGTGCTAAACAGTGCTATATATTCTACATTCTCATATTGAAAAGTCTTACATTCCTCCTGAAAAGATATTGGCTTTCTCTAATTAGCAAATTAGCATTAGCATAACTTCAAACTTGGTTGAAAAGCAAAACTGTGTGAATACTCAACCCTAAATACAAATAATCTTTTTTTAAACGGGGATCAACATTTGTTAATGAAAGAATGAAACTTTGAATGAGCATGACAATGATAGTATGTTTTCCCTCCAGAATTAAGTCTGTTTTAAGGCAATGTGTTGACAAAACACTGAACTGAGATAAGCAAACGGTTATACAATTTTCTGTTAAAATGAGGGTGAAATGGGAGGCTATACAGTGAAAGTTTATTTTTTTATCATTATAACTTATGGCTAAGTTAATTTTCAGTTCCTTTGAAAGAACAGAACCACTAACAGTATCAAACATGGTCATGTGCATGGCTCAATAGATAACTAGGAAGAGGGCGGTCCTGTGGTCTGCTGATTAGTGCACAGACTCTAGGTCAACTGTTGGTTCACAGTGGCTTTTTTTTATCTTCAGTACATCATGAACCCACTGAAATTTGCTTATGGGTACAGATTGCTGGACTTGGGCCAAAATTATATTTTATAATTGTATTATTACATCAACAAACTGTACAGACAGTTACACATTTTCAAATAACTAGAATCATTAGCAATATTGAGTACTGACCCACCAGCCTTTGTATGTGTTTGTGAATGTGAAAGTAAATGAACAGTGTGTTAATTAATGATAAATGAGGGATGGGTCCTGTATACATGTGATCATAACATGACATGTGATCATAATTTGGGAACAAAATGTTCCTCAAAACACTAAATCTGACATAACCTTTTTTAGTTATACAGGAAAATCAATTAATAAACATTCATTTATAAAGAAAATACTGATCTAAATATTTTAAAGGATAGATTTCTTTAAAAATTCAAATTCAGTATAAAAAAATAAAATCAAATAAATTACTTAGAGAAGAAAAAAGCTTACTTGGTGCTCCAGTAAACATGATGGAGAACAGATTGATTCCCATAGTAACAGCGTAGAAAACTGGTAATGCTCTTAAACCATTTGGTACTGGATCCTCCTGGAGTACATGGAAATATTGCCATTTAGCACATGGTGAAAAGCATATGTTCTTTCTTTATTGACAACAACAAAAGATTAAAAAGTACCAAAACAGAGACTGGCACATTATGTTACAGGTGAGCTCAGATTTGCTTTTTACCTTATTCAAGATGAACTTGCGGACAAAGTAGAAGAGAAAGGCAGACATCATGCCGGAGAGAAGAGGTGAAAGAAACCAAGAGGCAACTGGAACAAATATATCAGCAGGTTACACAAATTAGCATAATGTAACATCTAAACAGTGATGTTCTTCTTTCTTATCTTAAAACTGTACGGCCCAAAATTTCTCAGGGCTGCAAGCCAAGTATCAACAAACACCCAACAAGTCACCAGGGGTAAGCATGCGTCTATGTTTCCTGTCTGTATAGCCAAAATGTTCTGTACTATAAATAGATCTCATGTGAAAAAATTATAAAACTAAGAAATCTGCATTAAATCACGCCGGTGGTCTTTCCGTTTACTACATGGGGTCACAAGGGAAAATATTCTCTTTCCATTAACTGACTCATTCTTCAGGAAAAAATAATGTAATCTGACTTAGCACGCAAAATCTCAAAAATACTCAGTTTCACATACCAATGCGAAGCAATTCCAGCCATTTGACCCCCTGATGACCTCTAGCAACCATGGAAAAGCCAATTGTGGCGCCCACAATGCAGTGTGTTCCAGAGATGGGGAGTTTCAAGAACGAAGCAGCGAGCTGCCAAACAGCAGATCCTGTAACAGGACGAAAACAAACACACTGTAAGCTTTTGACATGACCAACGCAAGTCACGATAACGTGATAAAGTTCCACCTAGGTGACATGCTCGCAATTTACTGGATTCAGCTGAATCGCAATCTCCTGTGTGACTATCATGGACATTTTGGATGTGTTCAAATATGTATTGGCTTTGAGTGAAAGGAGGATTTGAAGGAGAAAGAGAGCAAAGGAAGTCAATGGGACCTAAAACAACCCACTGGTTGCAATGTATCTTCTTTTATGGAAATAAAGTCATACTTGTTTGGAACAACAAGAGGAAAATTATTTTTTGGGGGAACCATCACTTTAAATCAAGTATGTACTCACCAAACATGGCGCTGATGGAGCCAGCCATCAGCACAGCCTCTGAGCCGTTGTACATGTGAACATCGATGATACCCGAACGGATGGTCTCACTGACTTTGGCCCCCAAAAGCATGGCACCCACTGTCTCAAAGATGGTGGCCAGGATGCAGGCCTGGCGCATGGTCACTACCCCAGAACCCACTGCTGTACCAAAGGAATTGGCTACATCGTTGGCGCCCACAGAAAACGCCAGGATAAAAGCGATGACGAAGCCCAGCACTAGCAGCCAGAGAACACCAGACATGTCTGTCTGTGAGGCCGCCGTTAGCATTGTAACAGTTGCTAGAGATGCTAGTGTAGTGGATTCCATTGCTGGAGATTAACTGCAATTCTGGCCTCTTGTGAATCAAACTGGGTTGGATTATTGAGGTATTTCTTCTTAATAAATAAATAAATAAATATCCAAAGTAATTAGAAGACAAGTTAAAAATCGAACAGTCTACACCCTGTCTATCTCTACAAACAAAAATGACAGAATCAGGAAGTAAAAAGCAACTGTTAGCTACATATACTAATACGGGTTAGGTCTTTGCATTGGCTTTGGGTGGCTACACAGACAGAGACATCCATTGTGGACTAGATCTTAGTAGTGATCGACGGTACATTCTGTAAAAGAAAGAGACATTTGGATAAATTAGAGACTTTAAGATCTGACTATAAAAAAGCACAAAACAGAAACACACAATTAAAGTAAACCACACTGCTTTTATATGCCTTGATTTAGATATTTTTGGGGGGAGAGATGGTACAGAGTCTGATTTGTGGGTGCAAAATAGTCTAACCTAGTAACTATACATTGTAAAAAATGACTGTGATTTTTTAAAAAGCTGTAAAAATTCTACCGTAAAAACCTGTTAAATGGTAAACAGTAAGTTTATATACTGTGAAAAACTGTCTCACCATGATGGTGTTTAGTGTTTGTGTGAATGACATTGTGCACCTTCTATATATATATATATATATATATTAGTATTGGCCTTCTCAGCTTGTGGAAAAGCTGCTTGTGGTTAGCTTTGGTTCATCATGTGACTTTCTCATCAATACCTGATTTTGATGGTGTATCAGTGGTTAACAGAATTCAGAACTTCAATAGGTTGGTATATTAACATTACATCAGTTAAAAAAAATACAGTTTTTAATTGTAAATTTAAGTTAAATCCATAAACCCTAAAAAGTTGCTATCATATTTTTTACGGTAAGATTTGTAAAGATTTTTTAGTGAAGGAAGAAATATCCACTCGATATTTGACCCAAAACTGAAAATTCTGTCACATTTATTTATTTTTTTACTGATTTACCCACCCTCATGTTGTTCCAAACTTGCATGACTTCCTTCAATGTGGAACGTAGAAGAAGATATTTTGAAGAATGTTGGTAGTTTCAGTTCCCATTTACTTCCACATGGGCAAAAAAATACAATGGAAGTCAAAACTGGCTACCAACATTCTTCAAAAATCTTCACAAAAGAAAAAAGCAAACAGGTTTGGAACACCATTATGGGTAAGTAAATGATGGCAGAATTTACATTTTTAAGAATGAAAGTTCGGCCATAGACTAATAATTCTGTTTTAAACTTATGCAAAACACAACACAATATGACAATTATAACATTTATATTAGCAGTAACATCTTACTGTTATGTAGTAGCTCTACCTCAATCATATGGCTAGTGTGGTTAACCAACAAAGACAGTGTGGTGCTAAACAAAGTGCTGATTATTTTAATTTAAAAATCTGGCAGCACAGCATATTATTTATATCTACCATAAAAAATGATGGTTTTTCCAAAAAACTTATGAAGAGACATTAAGCTCTACTGTGTGCCGGTGTAAGTAGTCAACTAAGGAATTTCCAAAACAAAGTGCCATATTCATTTGGAAAAAAGAGGCTTAATAATGCTTCATTAAGCAAGCTATTTGATTATGTGCCTGGAAATACTTTTGATATTTTGATGGCAACTTTGTAACACGGACTATTACATAAGTGCCTTCAGACATCAGAGGATCAAGGGAGACTCAGAATATGAAAACATAAAAACTTCAGCTTCATACGAACATTTGAGCACATGCTTCTTAGAGAAGTAGATGAATGACTTGTTGAATTATTTATTACTCTATGAAAACAGCTGTTTGTTTTGACTTTGACTGCTCAGAAGTCCTGCTTTATGATGTTCCCTTGCCACATTTACATGCACAAGAATACTCTATATAATTCAAATTTGTTAATTTTGCAATTATTTAAGTGTCAGGTCTGAGTGATATTAGACACCGACAGTTGATGGCCTGTCTCAAGACCAACATTACACAGTTCAGGCTCTTGTGAGCTAACATGAATGAAAATTAATGATTTATTAAATTACAAACATCCAATCAACTTTGCCCTGAAGTTAAAATACACCATTGAATAAATAGTGCTGAACCCTATTGCAACCCAACACAAACTGACAATCAAAACCTTGAAGTAAACTAAACAGAGTACTCACCAAATGTGCTGAATGACTTCTGCTTGATCAGCTGTGTTATCGATAAAATGATTGAAAACCGAACTTTCAGTTCCTGTGTAAAATAAGGTAAATATGAGCCTGAAAGCTTTCTTAGCCTTTAACTCCACAACTCTACTAACTGTAGCTCAGTCCTGTCTGTTATATATAATTACTAGAGAAGGAGGGGAGAGTGAAGAGAGCCACACCTCCAGAAGATCATGAGACTTCTGTGAAAAGCAAAAACTTTTAATGGTTAGCCAGAAGTTTGCACCAAATAACCAGTTGTTCCTAATATTTCGTCATGTGTGCCCTCATGTAGACACATGTGCCTCTGTGTTACTTTTCTCTATGAAACATGACCATAATATACTTTTGTATAATATTACATCAATGGGCTGTGAAATAAATATTACATAACTGTGTTTTACAAGAGCTCATTCACAGCTGCCTCTTAATGTAGCAGGTCTGGAAAGCAAAGGTTGTTACAAAAAAACTATATATTTTCAAAAGCATTTAGAAGGCCATAAAAAGAGAATAAACGTACATTTAAAAAAAGATCACAATAATTACGTAATATTAATCTTGTTGCTGTATATATTACTTATTACCATGC
Source organism: Poropuntius huangchuchieni (assembly GCA_004124795.1). Classification (NCBI taxonomy): domain Eukaryota; kingdom Metazoa; phylum Chordata; class Actinopteri; order Cypriniformes; family Cyprinidae; genus Poropuntius; species Poropuntius huangchuchieni. The sequence continues at coordinate 7,954 of SCHK01433418.1, read as the reverse complement.
TTTCCTTCATTATGATACATATAGCTTAGATAGTGGAAAACCATTTTAAACTCAGAACAGGATGAATCTTTACACAATTACCAATCTCTAATCAGTTATTAGTTCACAACACTTATGAACATGTCTTTTTCCATTATCAGTTACTAATGAACATTCATTTTTTTTCTTCCCATGACACATATCTACAGTCAGCAACTTTGCCAGGACTAAAATGCTATGATGGACACTGGACTGCTGACATCTTTCTTCATGTAATTATTTACCGTTTTAAAACGATGGATGGTATGTTTGATATGGAAAATGCCTTCTCAGCTCGAATAAGGAAAGAGACAGATATTTTTGGATCAAACTTTGAACCCCATTTGGGTAGACCGAGGGGGGGGGGGGCCTGGACTGAGGGACTGTCAACACATAATGTCATGAAGATTATTTCCAAATCAGTGACCCACAATCTACACGTCATTTTTGGCTGTGCTTCTTAAAGAGGTAACTATCTTTATCGCAGTATTAATATTGGTTATTGTCTCTTTTGAAACAGAATTTAAATGTGACAAACTAGTAGAAAACATAACAGAGTGAAGCATCTTACTTAAATTATGACTATTAGTGCTGGGTAGTTTACTTACAAATTGTAGTCTATTACTGATTCCAAATCACATGACAAAAATTTTAGTTAGGTAATATAATCCATTACATTACATATTTCATGTAATCAGACTATTTTAGATTACTTGTGACCTAGCTCATTTATCACTATTTATATAAAAATACACAAAGAAAGAAAATATTTTCAATTTGTTATTAGTAACAACATGAAGTGCATTAAACATCATTTATATCAAGGTTTCCCAAACTGGGTTTTGCAAAGGAACTGCAGGGAGTTTTAGAGTTTAGAGAAAGGTATGTATTTATTTATTTTCAAAGTTTGTTTATTATGTGCATATAAGCAATCCTGGAACTTGTGAATATTGCAAGGTTATTCGATGACTGAATAAAAACTTATTTGACAAAAGATAATCATTTATTAAATCATAAAAATGTAAAATGAAGATAAATCCTTTTAAAATGACAACAATAAAATATACATAATTCATTGTTATTATAATAGCAAGTACATGTAACGTGTAACAAGGACACCTTACAATAAATTGTTACCTACCTGTTTAATTGCATGTTATGTGAGCATGAGAATAATATATAATCATGTAATCAATAAAAAATTAATTGTAGTCTGATTAGGGGTATGTTAAAAGTTTTTGTATTTTCAAAGTATCAAGTATCAAGTATTTTGATTACATAATTCAGATTACATGTAATCAGTTACTACCCAGCACTGGCTATTAAAGCCTCACAGTCATAGACTGCAGAAAAATAAGAAGCTGACCCTGAGGACATAATTTCTGCTACTAAAAACGTTTAAAAACGATGACTAAAGGTATTTTATTTATTTTTTGTTTACATTTAAGTGATCTTTCTTGCAATATAACAGTGTTCAGTCTATCATAAAGACAAAACTATTGCTCAAAATGTCTAATATGCTCATTTGCTACTCAAGAAAAATGCCTTATTATTATCAATGTTGAAATATTCACATACACAATATATCTTTCCAGTATTCTTTGATTAATACATGATGATTAAAATGTTAAAAAACAGCATTTGTTGCAAACGTATATTCTTTTTTTTGTAACAAGCCCCAAACATTTGAACAATACTGTATAAAAATATACATATAAGCATCATGTTGTCTTCGCATTTCATGTTGGTTCAATCACAGGAGTGAGGAATTTTCCCTACATGACTTTTTTGTTTCCACACATACTCTGACCTCAGTCGAGACCACAGGCAGCTCGATGTGAAATACAGAAGGTTCTGGATCAAGGCCAGACCAAAATGAAATGAGCCTGTTGTTGTATTTGTCTGAAATGGCAGGTTTGTCACTCTTCCTTTTAATTCATGGTCTGGCAGATGTTTCTTAACATTTAACCTGGCGGTTAGTCTTGTGAAATCAGCCTTGACATTTTGAACTTACTCCTACCAAGCAGTTTTCAAACATAATATTTGCCTCGGGTTTTACAAAACAGATAACCTGCTCATCTGAACTCTCTCTGGGAACATACAGTAAAATGAAAAGTGATTTTCATCCTCTCAGGCACACAGTAGCAGCTCTGTTTTTCCCCAAACCGCGCGCTTAAACCTGTATTTAAACTCGACGCGTAGGAAAACAGGAAAGGAATCTTCAGACTAAATAGTTTGGTTTTGCCGCGCGTCTCACCCACATGTGTCTGCAGGCTCCTCAGCTGCTCCACTAATAGGTTAGCAGTCTGACGCAGAGCAGGAAGACGCTAAAATAAGCTGTTTTCTTCCTGCTCCATTGAATGCTGCTGAACTAGGTGACATAGATCTCTGAAGCCCAGTCTGCTCTGCACCAATCCCAAGACAGGTTTTTTTTCCCTCACACATAAAATAGATATATAGGTCACTGGATAAAAACGCAAAAGAATGTGCCACTATATGTAAACCGCTGTGCTTTAGAAATAAACGTGCAGCTCAGCGAATCATGATAGAATATTGCTTGCAAAAGGTAAAAGGAAATACATATATAAATATACATAACATAAACAAACATTGAACGGGAGGCACTACGCAAGGCATGATGGGAGGATGAAAATTTGAGACCATCTGAGGGAAAACCTGTTTAGAATTTGTTACATGATAGGTAATAATCTAAGCATAATAACAGATGCCCTAAAGAAATAAATGCACTGTACTGTAAACTGTTTACAATCATTTTTTAAAACCAATGATTACGATTTTTACAGGTGGTGTTTTAGAGAACCTCTATGTAAATACCATGATACATGTTTGCAGTTTAGTGTCAAATCGCAGACTGAAAGTTCAAACATTTACCGAAATATGTCTGGTAAAACGCTATGGTCTCATGTATTTCTGAATTTAAAATAGAACATTTTTACACATGGGTGTTGAAAATATTAATATTATATTAACTACGTTTTAATGTGTTTAATTTTTTATTTAATGCAATTAAACATAAAATATAATATATTCTTTTTCAGAAATAAGTATTTTAAAATATAAAATATTTATTTAAATATGAAAAAAACCTCTCATGATCAACAGTATTTCTTCAGTGGCCTTTACCAATCTTTTAAAATCATTAATAATAATCATTACAACACTTTTCTGCCTGCCGGGGACAAATTGCTTAAGACAAATTGCTTAAACTGCTTGTTTCATTTACAATATTATGCCCATTTATATTTTTATTGTGTGTCAAGGAAATACAGATGCAAAGTGATAAGGCTATTGTACAGGAGGTTTGAATGTGACTCAGAAAGCCTGATTATTGACACGACGTAGTTGCCCAAAACGACATTGACACACTGACTGAACAAATCACCACACCCAAAATAACCACCAATTACATGCAATTTTACAAAGCCTGTTACTGTAATTATACAGATAAAGTGAACAATGGGTAGCTAAAAACGAATGAGAAATGTTAAATATCACGTGAAAGGGTAAATAAAAGATTATTTTGAAATACTTTCCGCCTCTACTGAAAACATCACTTATAAAATAACAGATAATGACATATGAAGAGCTGTGGGAGGCTTGAACTGTAAACACAAAAACAAGAACACATTGGCGTCTCTCTAAATCAATCTTTGCATTATAGGGTACAATGACAGGTTACCTAAGTGGGAGGTTTCATTTATTTATGTGCTTGGTGCTGTTCAGTATAATTGTTCAGGCTTTTTCATTTCACAGTGACAACTAAATAGATAGTGTTAGTTGTTTTTCATGTTCTTTTACCTAAACATCTTGTTAACATGAATCTGCAGACGCTCAATTATGAAAGACCGAAACAGCCAGTATTGCTTAGACTTCGTTTCATTAAGATATGACAATAACAGTGAAAAGAACAGTAGGACAGGATCTTTCCCACACATAAACAAGTCTATTTTAACAATAGTTTACACTTGTTTGCAATCATAAGCCGGGAACATGTTAGTGCTTGCCTTAGGCAAAGCAAACCCATTCCCAAGAGTCTCTGCTGCGAACATCTCCCATCAACAAATCTATTCAGAAACCTTTTCAAACATGACCCCTGGAAGCAGTCAAGCAATTTCTGTCAGTAATATTTTCACAGCAGGAGGACTGGAATTATAAGAAACATGAAAATATTGACTTAAAATAGTAGGCTCAGTTTGTTACAAATGCACTAAAGCATTCTTGCAACAATATATTGGATGTTGGCAACCATTAGCTGTTTAATGTAAGGCTTTACTCTCGCTTCTGCAAAAAGCAAGTGACAGTTTATTAACTAAATCATGAGTCACAATAGGCTAATATCAATTTACTGATGACAGACATTTACTCATTGCTTATAATTACTAATTATCAGTTTTAGCTGACTTTCTTTTTTTTTTTTTTGCAGCAATTGCATTGCCACTGATGGTTTATAGATTATTATTTGTGGGGATTGAACCTCTAACATTTCGGTTACCATAACAGATCTTTAACCACAATGCAACTCACTTGAAATTCCCAACTTTGGTTTTCAGCTTTCGGCGATTACACAGAAAAGCTCTTCAATACAAATACCTTGCCACTAGATGCCAGTAAAACACAAGTTCATTACTAATACTTTTACCTCTGCTTCTTTTGAATCTACTACCTGTGCTATTTTTAAAGTAGAGGTGAAACAGTAAAACAAGGCCAATAAACTTAAGGTCAGTAAAAACCTGAAATCACCTACGTTGTGAGGATCAGCAGTCCTTATGAGGAAAATTCTAATAAAATCTTGAAAATCTAAAGATGTCTGTGAGGGTTAGGGTATGGGTAAGTGATAGAAATATCATTAGTTCAGTATAAAAACAATACATTTCAATGGAAAGTCCCCGACTTGATAGAATAAGAAACCTGTGTTTGTTCATGTTTTATTTTCGATTTAGATTACAAACTTCTACAATTGATTGTGCATGTATTTTTTTAAAAAATATATAATTTCTAATGTTCTTTTTTAATAATATGACATTTTACTGCTGGTTTTAAAGTGCCCCTATTATGAGCTATGAAAGGTTCATATTTTGCTTTTGGAAGTCCCCAACAACAGGTTGACATGCATGCAAGGTCAAAAACACTTTCATTGTCCTATAATATGCTTTTATTTTTACCTTATTCATTTTCCCAAACCCCTCCTTTGCATGATTGGTCTGATTGGTCGATTTAATTTCCATTTCATCTTCAAGCCTGTAATCCCTGATAAAGCAGCGTTTGTGACCGTGCTGCTTTGTGTACAGCCATTACATGGGAAACAGCTATTTTTACCGCTCCAAAAGCGACACCTAGTGGCATAGAATGAACTTGCATTTTCTTCAGACCAACGTAAAAATCAAGTTTTTCCATGTCTGCGCGCAACAAGTGGGCGGATAATATGCTAATACTTCATGTTGATGTCAATAGGAAACTGGTTGGGATTCGTTTTAAAAACGACTTGTTTTAATGATTCAGAGTCGACTCTTTCTTTTGAGAGACAATAACTTAATACACGGTGCACTTTCATATTTAAAACTTTGCAGGATGTTTTCATTCACTTAGAGCTGTGTTACACTCCGTATGAAGGTAATTTTCAAAAATCTATAGTAGGGGCACTTTAATATTCAGTATTACATAATTAGTAACAAAGGAGAAAAAAAAAGACTAGAGGAAAAATTCATTTTCCACCTTCTTAAGGAATTATATAATTCCTATGCAATTACCCTCACTGATATTTGCATAAACGCAATAATTTAGTCGCAGGGTAGAATATTAGCCCTATAGCTAATCTGTGTTCAAATTTATATCCTGATTTCTCTTTCAGGCTTTTATATGCTCTCTGAACCTTATTCCATGTCTTTATCCATGCAATCTTCTTCAAATTCCATTTCCTTTTCCACTTATTAATATGAAAAATAGGCCTTTGCAAATTATAGCAAAATAGTGCCATAGCCTAATTCACAAGCAAAGGGTGAATCTTGCATTTCCACAGATTTGTTTTTGTTTTTTTCCATTATTTCCTCATTAGATTCTCAAAATAACTAACGGCAAATACTAACGATTATTTCCATGGTAAAAGAAAACTGAAATGTAACAGTTAAAAAACCTGATTCAACATGCAAATAAAACCCTCAAAAGTAGTTCACAAGGAACTTGCAGTCTATCAGTACATCTCTCCTCATTTTTTCCTCCATCTGTCTCTCCTTCATCCACCCCTTCCCTCCCTCCATTCCCTTGCCAAACAGGATCGGTAGGATCACTCAAAGTAATTTTCTCAGAAGCGAGGAATGTCTGAGTGTGTATTTGTGCATATGTTGTGTGTGTGACCTAAAAGACTTGCTGTGGCCTGTATGGTACTCTTTCAAACCCCCCAAAAAAATCCCTGACTACAGCCTCGGCTTGTGCCGCCCTGACTTAAGTGCCTTTAGGGAAGAAAAGGTGAAGAGTGATATGAAAAAAGAAAACAGCAAAATAACTAGTCCACAAACATTTTCCAAGTGAATTAATCACGCATATGTTGCCTGGCCTCCCTGGTAACGCAGCCAAGCCTGAGGAGCAGGGAGAAGAGAAGAGGTGCAGACAGTTGATGTGTCACAGACAGTGCTGGTGCTGACTTACCTGTCTGTCAGACTTGTGAAGGTGGGAATGTGAAGGTTTGGTTGAATGTCTTTTTGAACTGTAATCCTACGGAAGTGACTCAGAAGCATGAACATTTAATTACTGGAATAATGCAGGGAGTGCTGCACAACACATAAAGGTCGAGTCTGCATCAATCAGAAGGCTTTGACTATCAACTTTCTCTCCAAAGTCCAAACAGCAAATAAAAATACTAGCTTTTATCGCTAAGGAAAATTTGGACACGCAAGTTTAAATATCACCTGTAAGTTGTGGTGTGATTATTAAATATAGGCCTATCTAAGTGTCTACACGACTGAAATAAGAATATCAATATCACACGACCGAAAGTGTAGGCCTACTTGTCGAGTACGTAAACATAGCGTGCGAGTGTGATGCAGTTCAATAAACAAGACGTTAATATTGTGTGACTTACATTTTAGACACAATACTGACAATCCGCCAACTAAAACTGTTTTAATCGATGCCACAACAGAATTATTGAGCGTCTCCGAGCAACACAACACACCTACTGGTGTTCCTGAGTGAATCAGTGTTAGAACGAATGATTCAATAACTCGGTCATAAAGAGAGTCACTTGTAGCAAACTGATGTATTCAGGTAACCTGCAATAAAATTAATTGAAAAACAACCAATACTAATCCACAGAAATAAGTAAGTTAATAGGTATATAAATAAATAAATAAATAAATAAATAAATAAATGCAAGTTACAGGATACAACTTCAAAAATAGGCTATCAAATATTTCTAGAGCTAACAAACTTTTAAAATCTTTTTTATTCAAATAATCTCCAAAACGGTCGAAATAAAGCATTACTTTAGTAAACTTGCATTAATGAAATATGTGAATGTGATATTTCATCCAAAATACAAGTAGGCTATATTAATTTCAAAACGCATATTTATTAACACTGTAAATCTAGCAATGTGTGTGTGTGTGTGTGTGTGTGTATGTCTGTGTGTTTAAAATGTACATTTACAACACTTTTATCACTTTTACTTTTAATATTAACCTGTCATTAAATAAATACTAAACAACACGAAACACTGTTGTGAGGTTGTTTCTAACACAATAACTGGGTTCAACATTTGACACAACCATATTCACTAATTTTTCCTTTTTGGAAAATGTATTTTTTCTTTGGCAGTTGGAACAGACTCAAAACTCAGAAATGTGAAAAAGGTCCATCAGATTCCATGACTGGAACCAACCATGGTAACACTTTAAAATAATGGTACGTTAGTTAACATTAG
>SCHK01433417.1:25121-38397 GCA_004124795.1 Poropuntius huangchuchieni | reverse complement strand
ATGTTTCCCAGAAGACAAAATAAGTTCAATTTACCCTGATCATCCAGTTTAAAAAAAATCTAATTTCAATTATTAACATTTTGCACATTCTGCAAGGGGGTATGTAAACTTATGAGCGCAACTGTATTTACATATAATGTATATATATATATATATATATACTTTTATATATATATTTAAAGAAGTCTCTTAAGCTCACCAAGGATGCATTTTTTTTTACATTTAAATAAAGTAATATTGTAAAATATTATTAGTTTAAAATAACTCTTTTCTATGTTAATATATATTTTTTCTGTGTTAAGCTGAATTTTCAGCAGCCATTATGCTAGTCTTCAATGTCACATGATCATATATAAATCATTCTAATATGTTGATTTGGTACATTGGTAACATTAAGAAACATTTTTTATTATAGCTTTTGCTGCTTAATATTTTTGTGGAAACCATGATACACTACCTATAAATAAAATAAAGAAAGAACTTTCTTTTCAACTTTCTAATCATCAAAGAATCCATTAATGTGAATGCTGCCGAAAAGTCAGCTGTGCCATCACAGGAATAAAAATATTAAAATATATTCAAATTGAAAACACTTAGGCCTATTATAAATTGTAATAATATCTCACAGTACTATTATTTTTTTTTACCAATTAAGTAAATCCTTGGCGAGCCTTGAAAAAAAAAAAAATTTAATAAAAATGTCTTAACTAATCCAAACTTTTGACTGCTAGTAGAAACATTGATTTGGATTTTGAGTGTACGTCTCAGTCAGAAGGCTTCATTGTCAATCCTCACATGTGCAGGTATTATAATCTAGAACAGTTTCCTGGCACCCTGCCATTCATATTCCATCCAGAGAAATGTCAGGGCTCTGCAGTCTTCTCTAGGGTCAGTGCTCGGGTAGACAGACAGCCCAGAGGCTCAGCTGTGCCATTGCCAGCGGAAATAGAAGAGGTCACTCTCTGACCTGTGAAACACCTGAATGAAGATTTAGAAATCAATGGAACTCTCTCCCTCAGTGTTTTGCCGTTTTTTATTAGGTTTGCCTGAAAATACAATCCACTCACAGAGACCACAAAATGTAAGTAAGTTTTCTCCTTGGTGGGTAAGACTAAATTATGGTGGCCCGATTAATATATAAAAATAGCACAAAAATGTAGCCGGGAGCAATAATTTTTGGTACCACTTTACAAGTTCAATTCATTAACATTTATTAATGAATTGGTTATATGAGAGCATGATGTTAATTTATAAATATACTATTGTTCATTGTTAATTCATGTTCATTCATAATGCACGAAGTTAGTGTATGTAGAAAATAACATTGACCTAGATTAATAAATTGCTGTCAAGGTAAAACACCCTGAAATTAGAACATATACATAATCTGTACCTTTCCAAAGAATAGAATTTTGAGCTCATTAGGCACTGAGGAAGCATGTCGTTGTAAAATGTCTTATTTATTAAAGGTCCCATAACTCTGAACATGAAAATATCCTTATGCAGTGTATTTTTTGATGAGTGTGAAGAATCAATTTTATGCTGATGGCATCACCGCCATGGTTTTAAAGCCTCCTGTCTTCACCAGAACACCTACACAAGATTTGGTCAAGCCTCAGGCAAACCTTCCCAATTTACCTTTCAGGTACAGCAGGGGAGATGAGAGGATAAAAAGAGATGTACTTCAAAATGGAAGTAGTGCTAATAATAAAGATGAAAAGAAAAGGATGGAAGAAATGACAAGCAATAAGAAGAAGATGATGTGTTGTACTTGGTGTCCTGGTTTAGCCGTCCCTTTCATGCTTCTGTCTGAGTGATAAGCTTTTCCTTTGCCCTGCAGAGAAAAGAAGCCAGCTCTTTGTGTCTATTTCCACGCTGCAGAGATCACGAGATATCCGTTTATGATTAGCGTTCTATGCGGCATTGGCACTAGTAACATAACATTAAAAAAAACGCTGAAAATACAAACAGGATCCGCTAGACTAATTGCATTGTGTAAGATGATTACATTTCATAAGGCTCTAAGCATGTACGTTCTGATAATTGTGAAACCATCTGGGATGTGGAACCAATCACAATGTAAACACTCTCTTGTTGCTTCTCAGCTCGTGCATCATCACCCCTCTTCACTTCTGGAAGCGTGTGATTTGATGGGAAGGCTTGCCATTCCGTCCTCTGGTTGGAAATCGTCCAACTGCAGTGATAGGGACATCTCATCAAAGGACAACAGCGGAAGCGTACAGAGCCCCTGCAGGTAGGCCATCTTGTGAACATGAATTGTATACTTTTATTTTCTTCGATGGTGTAATAGGTCTATCTTAAGCTGCTTTGGAGATGGGGCATCATATGGAAGACAGGCAATGTCATCGACATCCAACCGTGTTTGTGATTGCAAGGCCATTGGCATGGTACAGCCCATCTTGAAATGAGATTGGTAACTGTGGTTCTGGGTGGAAAATCTTACTGTTTAAGTATTCACAATACTCAAGGTCATAGGATGTGGTTCCTTTTCGCTCACATGTTTAGCTTGGAGTTTTAAATTGCATTTTGCCTTTTACTATCCAGGCTAAAGCCACCCTATCATAAGGGTTATCTTCAACAGCAACACATTTAACTGGCTGGATGTTACACTCTTGAGAGCAAGACATTTTTGATGGCTTACGCAAAAGGTATATCTCTATAGGATCTGTGCTGATGCGTTTCATTCATTTTATAGCTATAGTATAAGTGAGCTTTATTCTACTTTCTCTGTTATTTTCAAGGAATAGTTTGCACAAAATGGCAGCTGTGCTGACTATGGACTAGAAAAGAGTTCTTAAAAAATGCTCCCTTCATGTTCCACTGAAAAATAAATCAATAAATAACTAAATAACAGCACAACTTGGAACATCTGAGGTTGCGTTGATGAAGATTTTTTTTTTTTTTGAGTGAACTATCACTTTAAATCACACAAATGATTCATTCATTTCAGTGCATTTACAATGCAGTCCTTTTACTCTGTTTGCTTGGCAGCCATCTTGGCAATTCCCCCAGGCGGCTATTTTCTGTCTAGGCAACAGGAATGCAGTATAGCTTTTATCGACTTGATAAGACTGAAATCTCCTGTTGGCAAAGCTTAGCTTTCAACAAGTCAAACCCTATTAAAATTTGACAAAATATTTTGCATGTAAATTCTGGAGTAACAACAAAAAGAGGGATCATATCAGAATATTTTAAGCCTCATATACAGATTTTTTATCGGATGAGCAATATTCCTACTAAATACCTCTGCAATTCTTTCCAAATATAATGAAATAAGCAAGTGGTCACTTATTATTATTATTAATTATTTTAGATGAAAACAGGCACTGACAGCTAATTCTTTCTAATTAGTCCCAGACTTTCAAAAAGAGAGGAAAAAATGGATTTTCTCTTCTTTATCATATTTTCAAGAGACAAAAAGGGACCCAGCTTGTTCAAGGTAACACATTTGATGAAACTGCCTGCAAAGACCAAAAACTGTCCTTGAGTTGTCTGTTCAGCTTGAAAATGAACCACTGAAACATGGCAGTAATGAAAACCCCACAGCGCTCTGGTACATGTATGTTCATCATCCTAAACTACACTTATCACGTAAGATGTATGTGCCGTCGTTCATCTACTCACTTAAAAAAATGACATTGCCCAGGTTCATCATCAATACAATGGCTGGAAAGAATTCCCTGATATATGACCATGTTGCTGAACATTATCTGAGATTTATGAGCTGATTTGACTAAATTTAAGATGGAGAACGAGACACGGATCGGTCTGACCGCCGCCGGTGATGCCGTTGACGCTAGTCTCGCACTTCCATCGACCATCTCGCATTCACAACCCCAGTCGAGACAGCTCTCCCCCGATAAGGACGTCAACCCCACTCCAGTGCACTCCGCCACAGCCATGCATGAAATATGACACTGCAGACTGTAATAACACAATACACAGAGCATTCAATTACAGCACTGCCATCACCAAGGTCCTTCTCTTCGAGCCAGGGGCCAGTATTTACACCAGCCTGCCTATAGCTGTCCCCCCAGGCCTGAGTTATTGCCCCCACCCTGTGCACTGGAGCACAGATGAGTCTTGCACTCACATCCTCAAAAGCACACAAAACGTCTGCGCCAAAGCCCAGCATACTGATAGCAACCACCTCACATTTAATTAAAAACACACAATTATTTCATAATGATTTATAGAGCTGTCAGCAGGCTGGGAAGGAGATAGAGGAAGGAAGAAAACCTCTCATTTTTTTTCTCTTGTTTTGACAGGTAAGGCAAAGCAAAGTCAATTGTTTTTTTTCCTTTCTTTTATAATCTGCCTGGCTCTTGAAGACTTGAGCAAAATGGAGAACCACATCACATTGTGACCTGTTATTTGTATTCATTGGAATTCAGAAGGATTTTTTTTTGTATTTAGAACTGTGGAAGAAAGATAAGACAAGCTTGCCTTTGTGGCCCTGAGCATATGATGAGTCAAAGAACATAATTATACAGAGATGGGCTTTTTCACAGTTAATTACACAGTTCTCATATCTAAAATTTGGGAAGATGGTAATAATTTTTGCTACTTTCGTTCTCAGATCATTTCAGCAGCTTTTGACAGATTTGATGTGTTGGACCTAAAGGAATTAACCCAAAAAGTGAGCGTTTCAGGACTCTGTGCCCAAGATGAGTGATCGCCTCAGCATAAACTCTCCCCGTCCTCCACCCTCCCCAGACGGAGCACAGCAATCATACAGTGGCTGGGACACCTGTAACAAGCTAATGAAAATATGGAAATAAAACTTGCATAGAGCTTGACAGATGAAGTGTGCAGCTAAAAAAGGGGAGACTCTGTTGTGATGTTATCAGAAAAACAGATGTTACACACTAAGTAAATTGAAAGTATAAGGAACAAAAAGATGCAGAAATTGTTTTTGTTAATGGGTTTTGAGTGACTGATGTAATTGTCTCATTCAAATAAATCTTACCCGTGCTTGCTACTTTAGCCATCTCTGACATTTTTTTTTCCCCCTATTGAGGATGACATTGTCATTTTCTTTATTTTATTATTGTAATTACTCCACTGATATCACTCAAGGGTGATAACAATCTCTGCTCTACTGATGCAGTGAGTAAGCAACAAAATCTCCAATGATCCCTTTCTCGCTTCAGATGTAAACAGTTGTCCGTAGGGTTATCTGTCATCGCTGTCAGATAGCAGATGCAGCCTTTGATAAATCATGTTCGCTGCTGAGAGTATCCACGTTTATCGAACTCAAGAAATCATTGCCTCAGTCACGCCAGCTTCTGAATAAGATTAAATCTCACATAAGGTCACTAAACAGAGCTAAGCAAAGAATTTTAAAGTAGCTAACACTATTTAGTGTGTGTGATATCCATTATAATTTGAACCAGGTTTGCTATATTACAGTTTGTTATAGACCACTGGTTTGATTGGACAAGGAGATAATAACGGTTTTTAATAAATAATAAAGATTTTTAACAATTATTTTTTTTTTTAAATAAAATAAAGCTACTGCAAAGTTTATACAGCAAGCATCGCTGCCTCAAGCCCTGTGTACACCAGCGACAGGCCAAGACTGCAAGTTTGGGTATTGGGACAGGCCGAAAAAAAGCCTGTCACAATATCCAAGAATAAAATCCTTGCTGTTTTCTTGTTTGTTTGTTTAATTCTTTAAAAAAAGGCCTAAATAAATAAAATTAAAAATAATTGGAGGCAAAATCATTAGACTTCATCTTGCTATTACCAGTCGATATAAAGGCTTACCTTTTACATTTCTTTAGTATTTATTGACTGACTATTATCAGCATTGCGCATGTAGTAGCCTACTAATAGTGCTCAAAACTTACCATTGCGGACAACAGTACAAGGTTTCACCCTCAAGCTAAATCATAGGCTAGTTTTACTGGTTTATTCTTTTTATAGCCTATACTTTTGACACAGAGAACAAATCCACGTTTGTGTATCAGTGTCTGTGTGCTTCAGCACATAGGAACATAGGAAACTTGTCCAAAACGTAGGCTAAAATGTGACAATTAATAAAGGCCTAAATTGCATAGGCTACTTGTGTGGAATACGTGCTATGACTTAATTGCGATCTGTTTCGCGCAAATAAGAAAGGATTTCGAGGCACTATAAGCAAACGAGACGCGAATTGCTGTTGGTTTGAAAGGGGCTCTTTAAGAGAGTCGATTCCATACGATGGAATCGAGTCCGTCAAATGGAATCGACTCCAGTCGAGCGTTTCGAATCATCTCTCGATTACGAACACTTGCTTCGGTTCAAACGATAGCACGGTGCGGAGCACGAGTAAACAGATCATCTCCCCATCCTACTGTAATTGCTTCAGCACGAGAAAATGAACATCAGAAGGTATGTTGAAAGATACAGTACTGAAATGTAATTTTCCAATCACCTAATCGCCTAATCAGTGTTGCGACCGCTGGTAAAACAGTTTGAGATTAACATCACCTGGCGTTATATTTACCTCAGGAAAGTCATTTGTGCATACAAAGTTTTTATGACACCGTCTGTGTATATTTTTGTATTTCTAGAGCTCGGAAATCAGTAATTATATTGGAGTTGAAGCAGAGCGGGGGAAAATTGCAGTCAATCATTTGTGTTATAAACCCTTTGTGTTTGCTGTTGTTCCTCAGTCACTTCGGCTCAATTCTCAAATGAGATTGTTTTCTGAAAACAATAAGTTCAAATCTCCAAACATTTAGTTTCTTACTCGCATCAGATTTGAATTTCTTATTAATTTTAGCAAACTGCATGTGCTTTGGCAGGTGTGCAAAAGAGTAACAAGTAGCCTATAATTTGCAGTAGCTAACTAAATTCACATGGCTTGCTGATCAAAACTGCTAATTTGATTCTCAGCCAAATTGTTTCAGCATGTATCACATGCAAAATGATCCAATCTGCAAATTCCATGAATGTTTGCTGTTTACATGAAGACAGTGCTACAATAATCAATGCCTTACTCTTTTTCTGCCCTGTTGAAAAAAACAGCATATGCTGGTTAGGTATGTTTTGATGCTGGTTTAAGCTGGTCCTTTGCTGGTTTACCAGGGTACATACAGTATTGACTTTTAAGATTTTAACCTACTGTTGAAATCTGTTTTTAAAAAGCTCAGTGTGATTCACAATAGCATTTCACCTACATACTGTAAGTGACAGTATCAAGAAAAAATTATCCAGGCTACAAAAAAAAAACAAAAAAAAAAACAATTTGGTTGACTGCCATTTTGTGGCATTGGCCAGTTTACTGATATAATAACTAGGGTTTGAAGCATGAATGTTTTTGGGCAAATTACTACACTTTGTAGACATGCATTAGAGTTGATGTCCCATAAAACAGTTCTATCAAGTTGCACAAAATCATTTAGAAAACTAAATGAATAGCCATTTCAGCTTCTTTAAAGTTGTGGACATAAAAAAAATCTGAGGCAGGCTAGTTCCATCCTCCGAATGAGTGTAAAAAAAAATGACCTACAAAAGTAGCGATTGCCACAGACCCATAACGTTCCACTATTCCCAGCAGTCCCTCAGGTCAAACCCTGCCGCTGGCATTGTACCCAATTAACTAAAATCGTGTTAAATTAGAGCTATGATCAACTGTGTGTTTTGCTGAATTCCCATGTTAGATATTTGGCTCTTGTTCTGACAGCATGAAATGATGAAACGCTGACTCACTAGTGGTACCAAAAAATGGAAATGCTAAATTAATGATTGTTTTCAAACATATTTTTCAAAGCCTTTATATNACAAAAAGGTTGTCCCATCCCAAACACACTCAGATTCAGATTAGAGCCGTGGTATACGGCTGAGGGCAGGATTAGTAGTTATGGAAGCAGAGTGTAAGAATGTTACAATGCATTGAAAATATTCCAAGATAATGGCTAAAATGAGTGACATACAGTTTGTAGCGTAACGGGGGCTGCAGTGATGTAGTGATGGTATTGGCAGTGGGGGTGTTTGGAACAGTGTGTATGAGCTGAAATGACGTCAGCTCAGCACAAAGACAGTGGTGTGATAAGACGTGTAATCACTGCTTTTTTAAAATATTTTTGAGTCACCAAGAGCTGGTCAAGAATATTAGCATTTGATTTCTGTTCACAAAACCACAAATTTGTGTATATATATATATATATATATATATATATATAAGCCCAATATTTTTTTTTTACTAATTTTTAAATGTTCTACTCTCCTTTTTGGCAAATAATCGTTTGCACAGGCACAGCACAGATGCTGTTAGATAAATACCTGTGTAAATAGCCAGTAAAATTCAAGGTGCGGTTTCTGAGTTTTTCGATGTTCTGGGAAGTTTGCCTGCTAACAGATCGGGAGGAATAAAGATCCATCTGTTATATAAGTCCATCATCAGGTTTATTAAATATTGATGCGTACATTCTGAAGAATGCCTTTGCTTTAGCCTTTATCAGAATGAGAACTGCACCAAGAAGCTTCTGCATCCGTTCAGCCCTTCAGCCATTTTCACATATTCATTTTCATATGTCATTATTTTTAGTGAGTGATAATCGTAGCCTGTGTGGTATTCTGTAAATCGTTCCATATTCACATTAGATTTATTTTTAAAACAGTAAAAACAATTTATACAGTGGAAAAAAAAAAGACATTTCCCTGACTAATGGCAAATATATAAACATTGACTATGTCCAAAGGATAGTACATCTATCATATTAAAAAAAATAATAATAAATTATGAATATAAAAAAGGCTGTTTGGTTTACAGGGTTAGGGTTAATTGTTGAAATGATTTGTTTAAGCATTCAAATATGAGTAATTCATTTTTTTCTAAGAAAATTAATTCAGTCATTTTTCATTAACATGTTATTTTTGCATATTGCATGGAAATGAGAAACTCCATTTCTGGCACTGAAAACATATGGGAAACTGGCTCTCCATTATAAGGAATATCTAGGTTTAATTGAATATATTTTTAGACCCAGGTAATGAGAGCCATTCATTAATCTAAGCCCACCATAGAAAAGATTTTTTACATTTACAGAAAGGTAATGAATGTCGAACTGCTTAATTCATGTTCATATGTCAGGTCGATTTTAGGGACTGAGAAAAATATCCAGTTGAGGACAACAGAACAGGGTGTTAAATTCAAGGTGCTATGTTACAAAATCAATCATAAAGAACCTTCAAGGTGAAGCCTCATGATGAATGATGTCAGTACTGAAAGAGATGGAGTCTTTTAATATTTCCATCTTAAAACCGCATGCAATATTTTTGAAAAACCTTCAGTGAAAACCATGTTTGAATCCTAAAGCTACATATTATAGAAAAAGTATAAATACTTTTGAGAACAGAATATCATCCATGCATTTTCTTCCCCATTTCTGCCAAACGTTGATTATGACAATTAAATAAAACCATCACAGAGGTTTTCTCAAGGCCGGCCGTGACAAACCTCCAGCCCAGCTGCCCCTCCTTCCCACACTCCCTCCGCAAAGTGTGTTGAAATGAGGCCTGATGAAAAGTCTATGGCGGGTGTGAATAATTCATGAATCATAAATTACAGCGCATGCCTCCCTGTAGGGGTAGTTATTTCACACCAGCTGTTCTGTAGCCTCCTCCTGTGCGGAAAATTAAAGAGAGGCGGTATCCTGAACTGTCCGCCGCCCTGACCGTGTCTCAGCACTGTCCACCTCTGCCAGAGCTTTTATCATGACATCTTGTTCTTCGATACAAAAGGAACAGAACTGTGTGTTTTCTTTGTTACGCTCGATCGATAGTTTCATTCAATATCTGCAAACAGCATGACTGGCCCCATAGGGCTCCCTGCGGGATTTTTTTTTTGTGTGTGAGCCATAAAGCAGCAGTTTTTTGTTTATTAACAGGTCATTATAGTGAAACAAAGTACTAAGTGAAACTAAAAAGAGCTGACGCTGAGAAAAAGTCCTATTTCTGGTGTCACACGTAAGTGATTTAAAAATAAAGTATTTTCTTGTACCTTTGAGTTAATATAACATGGCTCTTAAAAAATACCGTTTTTAACAAAAAGACAAAACAATCTGAACACCACAAAACTCTGTAAAGCCCTTTAATGTGATAAAGAACAAAGAACAAAAGCTTTCATAGTTCTTAATATTTTATTTATTCATTTGATTTTTCAAAACTATTTTTTCATAATAAATCTTCACTTTGAGGTCATCAAAGAATTGTCACAATAAAAACAAAAGAAGGTATTATAGAAAAATTGTACACAAATAAAAAACACACAAAAACAAAAAGCAACATTTTATTCAGAATGTCATATATTTTATACCTCTTGTACATTCCACACAGTACAAGATAGCAGAGAGAAGAATGTTCGCAAACACTTTTGAAGGGTTGTTTTCGCTATCTGTGCTTTTTTAGCTATAATCCAATACTCCGTTTTGGGGGGCTGAATTTATTTTTGTTACTTTTTGAGATTACGATATTGTCTCTCGGTAGACACAGAGTCCTAAATACCATGCATAATTTGTTTGGTCACTAAGACAAGCAAGAGGGTATTGCTTAAACAGTCCAAAATCTTATTTTCCACATGTCTGTTTGCTTTCCAAAACCTATACTCATACTCGTCTTTTAATGCTGACACAACAGCAAAAATAAAGAAAAAAAAATCAAAACAACAAAAAAATGTATGTCAAAAAGAACAGATGTTGGAGATGCACATAAAGGAGGGAAAATAAAATCTGTATAGCTAATGGCAGAAACGGTTCTATCGCTATAGCAACACATTAACATTTAATTTTCTGTTTTTCATTTGTATATACCTTGGTTTTTTCTAAAAAAAAAAAAAAAATAAAAAAAAAAAAGTTTGAAGAGCAGGTATACTGTAGTTGGCATCATCTATATAACAGGCTATAAAACACCACTTCAGCCACAGTCCAGAGAGCACACAGATAGTCTTTGCACCGTATATAAACATGTAATAAGATACTTTACGTGCATGGAGATTTTCCTCAATCTATCCCGAATGGCCCCGGTATTCCTTGTCGTCATCTGTCATCGTTTTGACAAACATACAAACAGAAGAAAATCCATCAACCTTTACACTTGGATTGATATTTAAGGCCTCCACAATTCTCTTTGACACCAAGGGTTTGTCCACCGAATGGAAATCAGTTTGGATCCCACAAGGAGCGGTCCTTTCTCATCCAAACGCGCAATACTGCCATCAGAAAAGGGAGTCAAATACTTTGGCTGATTTAACAATCATAGGTAGCATCTCATTTTTAAGTCCTTCGTTCCTTTTCCGTCCTGTCCCGTCCCGTCCCATCCCATCGGTGAATGTCTGTTTGGATTGTTGCAGATGGTTTGTCTGGCTTTAGAGGGAAAATGTTCCGGCAACACATATACAGGCAACATAATATGAAATACACTTAATTCTAACCAGCGGCCTTGTCTCTTAGTGATCCACAACTGTAGTGACTACGTGGAGTCTTCTTGCACAGTTCTGTTTCGTTTTGTACACACTTTTCAGCTTAGTAAAGTTCTGGTGTGCTTGGTTATAAAGTATGTTTTCTTGTTGTTAGTAACAGTATATTGTGTCTTAGGTCAAACTAAGACAGTTTTGTCTTTTTCGATGTATTTTTTTCTCAATTACTATACACAGGTGGATCTCCCTCCCCTTTTGCTTGTGAGTTCGGAGCACAGGATCTGTGGGTGGGTTGTAAGGGGGGGAGAAAGTCTGTGAGATCAGACGTAGTACTCCTTGTCCTTGTTCTTTTTATCTTTTTTATTTTTGGGCACGCCAATGGGCTTTTCTTTGACAGCGGCTCCGTTGGGCTGTGTGGCAGAATTACTAATGTAGTTACGGCTCTCGTCCACGTGGTACGAGCCCTCGTCGCGATTTCGGTATTTGTACATGGCGTAGAGCAGGATTAGGATGCAGAGGGCGGCTGCCGCGACGATGCCTACGACCATGCCCGTGGTGCTGCTGGACTCCCGAATCACCTCCGGGCTGGGGTAACCCTTGGCCTCGGGCAGTGGAGGGTGAGCTGTGGACACACAGGAAGGGAAAAGAGAGAGAGACCGTTCATTACAGCCACAGGGATACTCCTTTAACTCCATTATTATAACACTTGATTTTGATTGGTTATTTGCGGCGTTCAGTGTTCAGCTATTTCCTAATATCCACCATCATTCGTGGCAATGCTAAATATTAGCCCGGTCAGTTGGGTAATCGAAACCGCCACATAACTCAATCTTCCTGTGTAACGACAGACTTCTCCAACCCTGCTCCTGGGAGCAATGGTCCCGCAGACTTCAGTTCCAACACTGCTCCAAAACACCTTGAAATTATCGAGTAACCCTGAACACCTTGAATAGTTCAGGTTCAGGTGTGTTTGATTGGGGTTGGAGTTGAAATCTGCAGGATGGTAGCTCTTCAAGACTAGGGTTGGAGACCGCTGTTGGTTTCTAACACTGGTTCTGGAGCAACCCAACAGTGCACATTTTGGACGTCTCTCTTTGACACATCCGTTTCAGGTCTTGGAGTCTCTACTAACATGGGGATGAGTAGATTTAGGTAAGCTTAATTATACAAAATGTGCCAAGTTGGGGAAACTCCAGGACCAGGGTTGGGAACCGTTGCTGTAATGTACTTCACAATTCTGAATAAATGATCCATTGCTACTTTTGTTATATTGCGATATTCATATTATAATATGAAGCGTTAATTAGCAAAAACCAATAACTCCATTTTTTTTTTTTTTTTTTTTTTTTTTTCAGAAATCACTTTTTTTTTTTATTGCACATTCTAAGACACATCAATCAAACTGTAGTTGGGTTGTTCTGATTAAGTAATAACTTAAATACAGGTAATTTACAAAATTAAAGTTCATTGAAAGTATGTTTTTATTACATATTAAAAGTTTGTTTTATAGCAAAAGCAGATAACTCCAGATTTCATGTTTAAACACTTGTTTAATCTTTGTAATCTCCTTAGATTATGTAGAAGTCTGACAAACGTTGTTTTTGTTGTGTCATAGATTGTATGGATGTGATTACACGCAATACACAGAGTGTTTCTCTTACCATTGTAATGAGCTGCTTTTGCAAGGTTTCGTGAAAACGTTTCAACTTTTACCGTATTGACCCATTGACCCATTTTTTCACGAAAAAAGTTTTTTTTTCATGGAAATACATCTGAAAAAACGCGGTCGTCTTATATTCGGGGTCTAGACTTTGATATGTTAATAATACACCCACAACAATAGGTGGCGCA